>OX388308.1:6328085-6559251 GCA_947579605.1 Athripsodes cinereus | reverse complement strand
GGGGAACAGAAAGACAGTTAAACTTGTTCCTCACACAGTTGAATAAAGTTAATAACTCTATTAAATTCACGATGGAAGTGGGAAAAAACGAAATTAGTTTCTTAGATTTAAAATTGTCTATTGTTGATTCCAAATTAGAATTCGATATTTATAGAAAAGATACGTTTAGTGATAATATAATTCACTCTTCTTCTCAACATCATATTTCACATAAATTATCTGTTTTTCATTCGATGTTGCATAGATTATTAAATGTACCACTTTCTCCTCTTAATTTCAGCAAAGAATTGAATTTGATTAAGCTTTTGGCAATCAATAACGGCTATGATGATACAATTGTTGACAAACTGCTATATAAAAAACAACGTAACCTTTTCTTAAAATCAATTGCTCCCGGTCTGTCTATAGATAATGCAAATAAAAGTAATAAATGGGTAAAATTAAGTTATGTTCAGGGGTTTAGTCAAAAGATTGGTAAAATTATCAAAAAAGATAAAAAGAAAAATGTAGCTTACTGTAATAAAAAGTCCCTTAAATCAATGCTTGTTAAAAATAAAGATAAAATTGAATTTTTAGACAATAGTGGAATTTACCGGTTAAATTGTAATAACTGTCCAAGTGCTTATATAGGTCAAACAGGTAGGTCTTTAAAAACTAGAATCAATGAACATATGGCTAGTTTTAGATTAAATAATAACAAATCTAATTTTGCTGAACACCTAAATAGTTGTAATCATACATTTGATCTTAACTCAGGTATAAAACTACTGCATAAAGATATAAAAAGTAAAAAATTAGATAAACTCGAAGCTCTAGAAATCAATAGATTGAAAAACGATAATAGTATTAATATTTTAAACGAACAAATTGACTTAGGATACTCTCCTTTACTCAAACCTTTGTAATTATTTTTCAAGTCATAAATCATCCCTAATCTCTTAACGACATAGAATATTGTACTTGTTGGTTCTTGTAATTTTTTGATAATTTTTAATAAAAATAATCATTATAACGGCATGATTCATCTTTATTCCCTAAGTAACACATGTTTATCCTCGGTGATTCCGATACAATAATCAAAGCCTTTTGAAAAATATAACAATATAATATTATAAAAAGAATATTACTGCCTTTGTTTTCCTTGTTTACAGTTAATTTGCTGTTGGGGGTCATCAACCATCGATCTGCCTACTTCAACTCAGCACCTTACCTGTACACTACATTTCTTCAAACATCATTAGAATAATCGTTTTGTTTTTATAAATCAAATATCTCACATCATTATTACATTGTTAAAGTCACTGTACTTATTGAGCTAAATCATATTGTTAATTTTTATAAGTAATACTTTCTTTTTCTATTAATAATTGATTCACATGTACCTACCTTAAGAAACTTAAATTTTAGTTAATAATCTAGCATTTTTGCTCTTCTCTGATTTGGGTTTTCTGTGGTTTCCCCATTTCGCAATAAGGTAAATACCGGAGAAGTTAGATATTTATAAGTATTTTTCTTAAATTATTCTCTCGTGAATCCGTCCACAGCGGTTCATTTTCCAATAGTTTTTCATCAATGAATTGTAATTACTTTCTTATCAACACGGGCTTCTCCCAACTTTCTTTTGTTCAAATCCTATAAATACTGTTTGTCTCTGTATCTTATTTTACTTTTTTACTAATCGCCTGATGATGGAGACGAGAGTCTCCGAATACTAGTACGCGAAGTTAATAAAGTCATTTGGAAGTTAACTACATATTGTGTTTTTTTCAATTATCTTGCAGTTGATGATCTTTTGGTTTGTATGTTAGTGACATAAATTATTTCCCTAATACACCGATTTATCTCGTTGAACCATTCAATGAATTCACTTTCTGTTACTTTTGATATCACTAATGGCTCTTTTTAATCTTTATCCCTCCTTCACTAATCACCGTGTTCCTCCCAGCATCTAGCAGTAGCAGTTATAACCCCTCCAGCTATCCTACCAAACAGCACAGTAGATATTTTTATCGTTACTAGCCTTAAGACCGGCATAGCTACAGCTACACAGAAAAAACACAAAAAAAGTTTAAGTTTTACGATTTTTAATAATATTATGACCTGGTTTCGACTTACAAAGTCATTGTCAAACTTTAAGGTCATTTTATAATTAAAGACAGTAAAAATTAAACCATTTGTACTTTTTTTTTGCAAATATGGAATTTCACAAAATAAACGTCAACTCTAAGCTGGGAGCATGTTACATTCACATTATATGTAAAATCTTGGTCATATGTACGAAAAATTAAGCTTAAATTTCCAAAAATACGCTTTTTAAAAATCCGAAAGCTTGCATGAGGGTGTAAAGTTTTCTAATATTTTTAAATTCTACATATATCAAGTATTTTTCAATCACATGTGGTGCTACAGACGCATGCTGAAGATCCGTTGGTCGGAACACGTCGGAAACGAAGGGGTGTTAACCAGGGTAAGCGAAAAAAGGCAACTTCTTAAAAGAATCAGCCAACATCGAGCTAACTGGATTGGTAACAACATCAGGCACCCAGGGCACCCAGGTCTGCTCATTACTATCGCGGAGGGCAAGACCGAAGGCAGAAATGGTGGAGGCTGACCAAGAGACACCTGAAGTCCTTTATGGACCAACTGAAGAAGAACATGAACTGTGGCATAGAACTAAAGAGACTAGCTGAAAATAGGGATGAATGGAGAAGAAAAAAACTCGTTGCAGACCAATTCAATGGATTTAACTCACTATATACTCGTATATTAAGCTTTTTCGGACATATTATAAGACGTGAGCCAGACAATCTGGAAAAAAATATTTTGTCTGGGGGAGTCGAAGGAAGAAGAAGCAGAGGCCGAATACCGACAAGATGGTCAAATCATGTGAGAGATGCTGCAGGGGGTACTATGTGTGAGGCGTTTAGGCAGGCGGAGGACAGGGCACGGTGGAGAAGCTTGTCGCTTGGTTGGGGTCATGGTGGTCACGATCCTCAGCATTGAGGGACCGACTTAGGAGAGAGATACTCGTATATTGTTCTCTATGTACATATTTAATACATATTCACATACGAACGCACTAAACTATTTATCCGTCAATTACACCCATAGCCACACTTCTTCCCTATTAACACTAATTTTTCCACAGCTCCCTGGTATACCTACTAACAATATAATATTCTTACCTAATTATGCCTACCGTTGTTATCTGGGTTAACCAAACCTTAAACTAAATTCAATCGAATACCTATTAACATATTCTTAGAGAATGAAAAAACAAACCGTTTCTAATAATAATTATTATACCTAATTAGAGTTTTAAAATGTTAAACTAAACACTGTTTAATTTTCACGTGTGATTATTTAGTCAACTAATAATGATTAATTCTAATTGCCGAGCGCTTTCGCCTTGCGGCATCTTCAGGGCAAGAGTTACTTAAAACTAGCGCTCGGCAATTAGAATTTAGTCATTATTAATTGACTAAATAATCATACGTGAAAATTAAACAGTGTTTAATTTCTTGGACTTGTTAACAAGTTGAGCAAGTAATATTGAGTGAGTAGTAATACTCTATTGACTATTAGGTTAGCTTCCTATGTGGAACGGGGCTCATTATAGTTGCGACCTTGGGTTGCACTGCTACGCAGCGTGCTTGACTGTTGTCTTCGAAATTGTGATTAGGAATTAATTGAATACATACCTTTGTATTAAATAAATATCCGTGTCATTATTTTAAGAACCTACAATATTGTAAACAGGCACAGTTTACAATACATTTTAAAACTACTTTAAATTTAATAATTATTATATTTTATCCACAACACTCCTCTTGCATTCGCTCATTTCTCTAACATCCTCATTCCTCACTCAATCGTGTAATGTTTTACCAACCATTCTCCTCAGTGATATCATCTCCACAGCATTTATTACACTTTCATCCCTCTTCAAACATGTTCAAGTTTCGCTTGCATATATGAGTTTCCGTACCAGAATGGCATTGCGCACCATATTTGTAGAATAATAATTTATTTAACATAATATTATTCATCTAAGAGTATTCTTCTAGTCACTAAAATCATCCCCTATATAGGTACAACATAGCTAATGCCTGACCATGCCTTTACTGCTACTTGCGGTTACTCCTTCATCCCTCCAAAGAATCGTCTCGCTTCGTTTGCCACCCCTTACACAGTACATAATAATATAGACATATACAATACTCGTGGCTTCTGCAATCCCTGAAAAATTAAAATATGATTATTTTCATGTTATTTTAGAATATATGTATTCATAATATTTCCACAATAATATACTTTTTATAACCTATATTTTTATAACCCTTACTTTAATCGTGGAATAATTGCCATCCCACAATTATGCCTGGCTAAGTGACAACTTAGTTATTCACATTACTTGTTTATTAACATTGCTCTTCTTACATAGTTTTCCACGCCCAATGGATGAACGAATATGAAAAAAATAAATGAAACAATAATAATTATTGAATTTTGTTGGTATTTATTTCGAAAAACTCCATAATACACTAGTAAATAATATATTATTAATGGTTTTACATGTAGGTACTTTATTTAAAGTGACTCGAGTTTCAACATGTATGTAATGTTGAGTCTGACAAAGTCATTACATGTCGAAACACGAGTCACTTTAAATAAAGTAGGTACATGTAAAATCATTAATAATATATTATTTATTTGTGAATAATAATTATGTTATTGTTAAATGCAGTAGCGAAGGATGACTTATTCGTTATGGTTATCGAAGTTTTCTCAAGACGTAATTCACTCGATTGCGGGTGCATTGCCGTAAAATGAAATAAATAAGAAGTTTTCTCTTTTTGTGGTTACGCAATTTAGAGATCACCAAAAAATTGTCACCCAATACCATTCATAAAGCCATTGTAAAACTATTACTAAAAAATAATGTATTATTTTATGGTGTATTTAACATATTTGTTTTTAGTATAATTGAAATTGACATATTGCCATTCATCATGAACGTCTTATTTTTTGTTGGTACGGAGAGGACGGCTTGAATGCTTGTTACATGCAACTGATCTGCTGGCTACCCCACTTGTGGGTTATGCCGTGATGGTGTAGTATGTATGTGTGTATGTTGGATGATTTATTCGGCGCCGTTTAATGGAGCATCCATCTCCAGAGCGCGGGAAACTGTGTTGGAAGAGCGATGTCTTCAATACTTGCTCCTGAACGTTGTTATCGGTTGGTTTTTACGGAGGTTCTCGTGGAGTCGGTTCCAGATGACGGGTCCTGCGACGCCAAAAGCCCTATCATAGAAGCAGGACTTGTTTATTCATTTTATTATTTACAAGCTTTTGTAACCCGGCATTGCTCGGGTTTAAATAAACAAAAACCGTGCAAATACATGGGTTAAAACTGGTATTTTTAGTTTGTAGTACCTACATAAATCTTCAAGTGATTTGCCATGAAAAGTAAAGAAAAATATTAGGCGAAAATAAATAGGTTCTTATGGCTAGTACCGAGGTACTTTTGTATTTATTTATACAAAAAATCAATTAACATTGTTTATGGATTTTTTACATAATACTATTCTTATTCTACAGTATGGATTTCTATGGTCTCATAATATCCTCCATTATGAAAATAGCTCAAAATGTCAAAAATATGCAATTTTTATTCTCATAATTCAGGATTTTTTGTCATCAGCAATCACAATGTTTCATTATGTAAACAGTCCCTAATTATTTAGTTTCAGTATTGTTTTATTTATTGTTACATCCATTTTGGAATTAATTCAATACAATGAAAAATGTTTGACTATAAATATTGGATTTTCATACATTCGCTTGGCAATTTTGTCAAGCGAATGTATGGGAATCTCATTAAAATTGTAATATCTTTATCAATACATAAGATATTTAAAATGTTTGTAGCCTTAAACCTGCCCAGGAGATGAGACCTCGTATAGAGTGTATTATTTTACTTCTGTCTTTCCTTATTTCAGAGTCCATTGAGGACATACGCACATACGAACCGACTCAAATATTTATGTGTGGATTTCATGCAGTTATATACAATACCAGCTGTCAATTAATACATACCTACATTGTCATTAATACTATGTATATACAAATAGTTATTGTACCTCATGAGGACAAGTCCTGTGTAGAGGTATTATACAATACAAAATACTTAATATAATACAGATTCCAGAAATAGAAACAGATTTAAAATTTAAATAGTAATTACATAAAAAAAACACCAAACAGAACACAATATTATTTTACTAATGAATGTGCACATGTAAATATGTTTAAGTAGGTAAATATATTATAATACCCTAATTTAATAATAATATGTTGTCTTTTTTTCTCACATTTTTTTCATTCCCACAACTCTGAAAAAAAATATCTCATCCCAGTCAATACTTAAAGATTGTGTGAAAGATTTATTATGTCAGTTATTATTATTATTTAAACATCACCTTGCACTGAGATCATAACAGCTTTTGGCCAAGGCAGTCTCAAAAGGAAAAAACGAAAAAAACAAAAGATATCATAAAAAAACAGAATCAAAGGAGAATATCTATCCTGGCGATAAAGTCATTACAAAAACAATTTTTTTGCTGTAGAATTAGTACCTATAATAATGTGACTAGGTACTGTATTCTTATTTTACGGCAATGCACCCGCAATCCAGTGAATTATGAATGTGACTATAGACATTAAAAAAAACAATGCTTACTAACAAAATTTTGAAGAAGTCATCACAGCTGGAATTCATAAAATATAAATTAATACTGAACTCAAAAAGTCAAAACAGCTGAAATGTGTTGGTGATTTTAACGGCCCTAAAGGACTGTCTTCGTATGACTCATTTATTATTTTTATTTGTTTAGCTATGTAATCATTTTGTATTCATAATATTTTTTAGCTTCATACAGTGGCGAAACTAAAGGGTGGCAGGGCTGGCTAAATGCCACGAGACCTCAGTCCGAAAGGCCATTTTTAATAAAATTTAGTAAAAACTATACATTTTATATACCTAAGTACTAAAAATCAAAGTTTAACACAACTAAAGACCATACACAGGATATTCGGAGTTATCACAGATTAGGGAATATGGTGGGAAATGCTACTGATATAATATTTGCCGACAACTTCCTCAAATTTAAAACTGACGTTGTAAAGTTTTTCAGACATTGAATGACATTGGGCAGTCGACTCTTATTTTCTTTGTTACCATTTGTATATCATAGCATAGCCTTCTAATACTAGAAGTATTAGAAGGCTATGATCATAGTCATTTCATTCGAAACTTATGACTTATTTAATTATTATTGTTGACTTCTATTCAGTTTAACCATTATAGTTTTGTCTTTATTTTTTTAAATGTTTATAATCATATTAATATAATTATAAGAAGATATATATCCCGTGGAGCACCCGGTAAAGAATTGGTCTCCCACTCTTCTGCATAAGTTTTCGAGTGTCCTGTAAAAGGCAGGTGTTCGAAAAAATTAAGACATTGTACATCTTAAATTCAGCGATGAGGTTTGCCACCCATCCTGAATGTCTTGATTTTATGTTGGCACGAAGAGGACGGTTTGCATGTTTCTTACATGCGGCTGATCTGCTGGCTACCCCACTTGTGGGATATGCCGTGATGGTATAGTAGTAGTAGCAGTAGTAAGATATATATATTTGACTGAGAGGATAAGTGCTCGGAGACGTGGACGTCCTAGGATTAAATGGCAAGATCATTTAAATCAAATCCTACAGGACGGTCACGTGTTGAGCACATTGAACAGGAGAGCATGCATGAGGAATTGTATGACAGTGACGGTAGCGAAAGATGTATGCAAGGATAGAAAGAAGTGGCACTCGATCCTTTCTGCCTACCCCGCGAGGGAAGCGACGTGATGGTATGTATGTATGTAATATAATTATTTTCCTTTATTGCAGTTATATTTTTTTTCTCACTTAATATCCTTTTATTATTTCATAATAACATTATTCCTATTATTTTGATTATTCATGTTCAACTTTGTCTTACATGTCCTATACATTATTGTATTATTCCTACTACCGTTATGGATTTTGTTCAATTTTTATTTTATTTTTATTCAATTAATCTTAAATAAATATACTTTTAATTTCCTGTTATTGCTACATTTTTCATTGTTTAACTTAGTTATTATTGTTTTTAATTGTCAGACTTTTATTGATTAATCTTACTCAATATTTTATCGTAAATTACCTACTGACAACTTTATAATTTTATATAATTTGAATTTAACTATCACCATATACATAAATTTATTTCTTAAAGTTTTTTTGTTTACCGTTGGTCTGTTGGTGCTATAAATTTATTGTTTCATCTTTTTATTATGACACTGTTAATTTTTATATTAGTATAATTGTATCTAAACACGTAAAAGGCTTGTGCCGTGTGTTTTTGTAAAATAAAATACCGCAGTAAGTACCGGATACTTAATGATTCGAGTAAATATTCTTTTGGAAAACCGAAGAGTTTTTGAAGTATTTCAAATTTCTATATCATTTTTGTAATATTTGTATTATTTTATTTTATTTATTTATTTATTCTTTTTGCACATCATCATTACAAATAACAATGTTAACAAAATAATATAAAATTTTAAAAACTAGGACGATGTGCAGTGGCGAGATTATCACTATAAAATGATTTGTTCCATCTAACCACGACACATTGACATAAAACTAGTAAAAACAAATTTACTTATAAAAAAATATACAAAATATTAAAACACAACAAAAGAAAATTATTGTATTATGTACACGTGTAGAAAGTACAAATTTTGATACAGGGCCCGTCTAATGCAGGCTACGCCACTGAATACTACCTATGCTTTTGGAAATAAGAATAAAAAGTAAGTACCGGATACTAAAATTTATTAGATATTTAAGTAAAATATACACAATAATAGATAAGCTGTTGGGTAACTACTTAAGTAATTTATTAAAATTTAATTAAAAGTAACGATTTATTTTTACTTTCGGGGCCCACCCAATGAATTTGCCACAGGCTTCAGATGATATAGTTACGTCACTGCCTACATATTAAGTTTTATTTAAATTATTATATTTTTTCATCAATTTATATGGGTGCAGCTTCAAATTGTATTTTACCAAATTATTAACATGTAAAAGGCTCTGTCGTATAAAAGTGAATAAATACAAATTAAAAATAATTTCATACAATTGTATGTATTCCCTTCTTATTTCTCTACTTACTTTTAATTCTATGGCTGGGGCCAACATTTAGATATATAAGTAGGTATGTATTCATGTGTTAAGTAACTACAGTACCTACTAGCCTACTACCTAACCATTACTTAAGTAGGCAGGTAATTTATGCTACGTACCTACCTTATCTAATATGGGGTAGATAATTTTGTTTATCTAAATTCACCTGAAATCAATACTAATACTATACTATACCCTCAAGCCATGTCCAAGGTGGGGTAGGCAGAGAGAACAGAACGCCATGTTGATCTATCCTTACATAATTCTTTCGCTTCCTTTAAATTCATGACGTTTCTCATACGTGCATGCCAATTTCTCTTACTTAACACACGACCATCCTTGAGAATTTGATCCACGTGGTCAAACCACGTAGTTCTTGGACGTCCGCGTTTTCTCACACCTCCTCTTTCAGATAAATACTCCCTCTTCGTCATCCTTTCATCGTCCATTCGCTCTACATGTCCAAACCATCGTAGCTTATTTATACGCATTCTATCAACAACACTCTAGACCCTTTCAACACAGAGCAGGTGAAAGGGTCCAATACAAACTGTGCCTTATAGTCTACAAAGCTTTGAACAAAATGGCACCTCAGTCGAACTTTCTGAGCTCTGTGTTCTCAAAACACCTGCAAGTAGACCTCTACGCTCAGCTAAGACATCCACCAACATGCTGGACGAAAACAACAGAGCAAACAAGTCCTGCTTCTATGAAAGAGCTTTTGGCGTCGCAGGACCCGTCATTTGGAACCGACTCCCCGAGGACCTCCGTAAAAACCAGCCGATTACAACGTTCAGGAGCAAGCTGAAGAATTCGCTCTTCCAACATAGTTTCCCGCGCCCTTGAGATGGATGCTTCATTAAACGGCGCCGAATAAATCATCCAATATAATAATAACACTCATAATCCAAATCAACTCATTCTCCTACTATCCTCATTCTTCACTCTGTCCCGCAATGTTTTACCAACCATGCTTCTCAGTTTCATTTGAAAGGGATATAAAAAAATATTATTTATGAAGGAACACACTAATAGATAGTCCATAAATTACATCTCTTCATCGAAGGATGTCTTGAAAATGTTTTTTTTTCAGTTAATGTCAAGAATCGTTTCAAAATTCCTTCGTCTTCCCCATATGCAATATTATAACTTTAATATGAACCACATGTTTCTCTTGTGCGAATAACTAATAAGGTCTGTTTGTATGTCGATTCCATAATTAAACGACGATTAACATAACATTATAATGTAATTTAGTTTATTGTGATAGCACTATTTTGCAATAATACCTATACACCAATCAGTAATTTCTATTGTTTCTCTAGCTATTGGGTAAAATTGCATAATACTTCACTACAAATCGCTCTCCCAACATAGTTTCCCGCGCCCTTGAGATGAATGCTCCATTAAACGGCGCTAAATAAATCATTATATTATGCCTGTGAATACTAAATTAACCTTAATTGTGATAACTCTTAAGAAAATAAAGATAATATATTTTATAATATTGAGATCCTGTAATTTTTGATGAGAAACTCTTAATAAACTCAATAAATTAATAACAGAGCGCCGAGTGAAGCGCGCAAACTGGCTAGTTGAACTAATTTCTTAGTATTCCCTTTTTACACTGATATACCTATGCAACTATATGTGATATACAAACGCCTAAGGGTCATTTCGGGATAGTGCAGGTCTCAGAATAATAATAATAATGAACACACAATTTAAAATACCTACTGTATGCCGTTTTATGGAATAAATTCCCTTCAAAAACGCATCCTTAAATATATTGTGTTGATACTTGTGAATTAAGCCTTATACAGTACACATATTTATGAGCATACTATACAACTAATTAGGAATATTGACAAATAATAATAAATTGTATAATTGATATCAGTCATGAATTGTGGTACCTACGTAGAATTAAAGGGACCCAAGTGAGGTAGGCAGAGAGAACGGAACGCCGTATAGATCTATCCAAGATCTATCCTTACATAATACTATTTTCACTTCTTCTACATTCTCATAAACGCACGTTGATTTATCTTACTCAAAACATGGCCGTCCTTGAGAATTTGATCCACGTGATCAAACCACGTGGTTCTCGGACGCCCGCGCTTCCTCACACCCTTTCTTTCAGATAAGTATGTACCCTCTTTGTTTGTATGCAAGTGAAACGTGGTTGAAGAAGGACGAGAGTGGAATAAATGCCGTGGAAATGCGTTTACTGAGAAGAATGGTTGGTAAAACGTTGCGGGATATAGTGAATAATGAGGATATCAGGAGAATGAGCGGATGTGAAAAGAATGTTGTGGATAGAATGCATGTAAATAAGTAACGATGGTTTGGACATGTTGAGCGAATGCAAGATGAAAGAATGACGAATAGGATGTATTTATCTGAGAGAAAGGATGTGAGGAAGCGCGGTCGTCCAAAAACCACGTGGCTTGATCACGTGGATTAAATCTTAAAGGACGGCCGCGTGTTGAGTAAGAGAAATCGCAGTGCATGTATGATAAATGTATAGGAAACGAAAGAAGTATGTAAGGATAGGTCTATATGGCGTTCCGTTCTCTTTGCCTACCCCTCCTGGGACACAGTGTAAGGGTATAGATAGATAGACAGTATCCTCTTTCTCATACTTTCCTCATTTATTCGTTCAACATGTCCAAAATATCGTAGCTTATTTACAGGCAACCGCGGACACCATGAGTGTACCGAGGTGCCGAGTTGGAAACAAATGATTTCTTCGTTGTTCTAAGAACGATCTGTGAAGGTTAACGACGGAGTTAGGGTACCTATAGTACAGTAATTATTATACAGGTCATCCTCCCCGCGCCATAAAAATAGTATTATGGGAACCATTCCTTTTCACCAAATCGAGTAGGTACCCATATTACAAAATATTACTTACTTACTACTTACTTCCGATGGCCGAACAGCCCTTGTAGGACCTTTGCCTCCGAAACAATAGATCTCCAAGCTTTTCTATCCTGAGCAGTAAAAAATAAATATGCCCACCATATATGTCAATAATAATAAAAAAAAACTCAAAGACTGTTGTTAAATGCAATAGCAAAGGATGACTTTTATTCATTATGGTTTTCAAAATTGCTCTTTTTGTGGTTCCATAATTTAGAGATCACTAAAAAATGTTCACAAAAATGTTATAAAGCCATTGTAAAAATATTATTCAAAAATAATGCTCATTTCAGTGTTTTGAAAAAAAGGAAGAAGAGTGCATTGCTATTTTCGTAAATTATTATTTGTGATCTTAAGGATACCAATAATATTCTATGTAATTTTACATAGTAAAACTGAAGCGGCAGCCTTTTGAGCTTTTTCTTTTTTTTTAATTATTATTGAAATATTTAGTGGGAGTTATTATTTTTTGCTTATAATTTATAATACTCTCGATTTGACGAAAAGGAATGGTTCTCATAATACTATTTTCATGGCGCGGGGAGGACGACCTATATAATATATTATAAACAACGAATTCAACAAGTATCCTAAAACCACTACATACCAGCATAAAACATAGTATTTTATACTACCTACATTATTAGTGAGTTATTTATAAGGTCTTTAACTGACACGGAGAGGGCAATTTGTATGTTTATTACACGCAGTTTATCTGTTGTTAACCCTTTTAATGGGATTTGTCTTGATAGTACTTATAGATAGATATGTTTTCACAATTTTCCTGTAATGCATCCATCTCAAGGGCACGGATATGTACCCAATACCCATAATACAAGATTCATCTTAGTTTGGGACTAGCTCGATCTGTGTGATTTTCTTTTATAAATAGACAATTCACACAGATCGAGCTAGTCCCAAACTAAGATGAATCTTGTATTATGGGTACTAACTCGTCTATATGTGTTACATTATGTATAGTTCTTCTTTAAAAAAATACCTCTCTATTCATATGTTTCTGTTGAAATGTTTCTTGGATCCATTCAAAGACTTTTACAATAAAAGTCTTTGGTTCTTATACTATGTCATTCATTGAAATATTATACAGTAGTGACAGTAGTCATATATAATTACGAGTATAACTATGTTTTCTCCATTCATCTAATATCAATAAAACTTACTTGCAGTTGGTGGTGTAATATTTACAATCTCAAGTTTATTATCAAAATTTAGCATTTTTACCTAATTGTTTTGTAATTATGGACTATCTATTAGTGTGTTCCATCATAAATAATATTTTTTTATATCCCTTTCAAATGAAACTGAGAAGCATGGTTGGTAAAACATTGCGGGACAGAGTGAAGAATGAGGATAGTAGGAGAATGAGTTGATTTGGATATGAGTGTTATTATTATATTGGATGATTTATTTTATGGAGCATCCATCTCAAGGGCGCGGGAAACTATGTTGGAAGAGCGATGTCTTCAACTTGCTCCTGAACGTTGTTATCGGCTGGTTCTTACGGAGGTCCTCGGGGAGTCGGTACCAAATGACGGGTCCTGCGACTCCAAAAGCTCTATCATGGAAGCAGGACTTGTTTGCTCTGTTGTTTTCGTCCAGCATGTTAGTGGATGTCTTAGCTGAGCGTAGAGGTCTACTTGCAGGTGTTTTGAGAACACAGAGCTCAGAAAGTGACTGAGGTGCCATTTTGTTCAAAGCTTTGTAGACTATAAAGCACAGTTTGTATTGGTCCCTTTCACTAACTCTTGACCAGTGCAACTTTTCCAGCAAAGGTGTGATGTGGCTACCCTTATCTTCGCAGAAAATAAGCCTTGCAGCGGTATTGAATGAAAAAATGTATTTATCTTTAAGTATTGCAAGGACATACATATTATAATATACCCTCAGGTGGGATAAGCAGAGAGAATGGAACGCCATATAGATCTATCCTTACATACTTCCTTTACACTCATCCAGATTCCATACATACACGCCGATTTCTCTTGCTCAACACGAGGCCGTCCTTAAGAATTTGATCTACGTGATCAAGCCACACCCCCTCTTTCAGATAAATACATCCTCTTCGTCATCCTGCATTCGCTCAACATGTTTAAACCATCGTAACTTGTTTATACGCATTCTGTCCACAGCACTCCTCTCATTCTCCTGATATTCTTATTCTTCACTCGATCTCGCAACGTTTTACCTACCATTTTTCTCAGTGAACACATCTCCATACAGCATTTATTCCACCTTCGTCCTTCTTTAACCAAGTCCAAGTTTCTCTTGCATGAATAAATATCGGTACCAGAATGTTATTGTGAGTATTGTGCACCAGCATTTTTGCCATGTTCGACACATTGCTATTGCTAACAATGGATCGAAGTGCACCATTCACTCTAGCATTGGCGCGGCAACTTTTCTTCATTTGATGTCCTTATTGTATCTTCCATCCCTCGCAAACAGATTTCACAAAGGACATACATACCTACTTAGATATCAAAAGAAGGTTGACCTCAAATTAATGTTGACCCCAGCCTTATAAAATAGTAGGTAGGTATATCAGACCTCTTATAGCCTGCTTCTGAAGGAAAGCCATACCTACTTAGATATCCAAAGGTTGCCCCCAGCCTTATAAGAAAATTAGGTAGAGAATCAGAATATATCAGACCTTGAAAGGTCCTGAAAAAACGTTTAAAGACCTTTGAAGAGCCTGCTTCTGAAGGAAATACATGTCTACTTTGATATCCAAATGAGAAACCCCTTTATAAAAAAGCAGGTAGAGAATATCAGACCTCTTATAGCCTGTTTTTGAAGGAAATAAATGCCTACTTTGATATCCAAATGAGAAACCCCTTTATAAAAAAGCAGGTAGAGAATTAAGAGAATATCAGACCTCTTATAGCCTGTTTCTGAAGGAAATAAAATATGCCTACTTCGATATCCAAAAGAGAAACCCCCTTATAAAAAAAGCAGGTAGAGAATTAAGAGTAGGTATATCAGGGGCAAGAGCAAATACTTTATAAATGTAACACGATGATAAAAATTTAAACACGATGTTTATTTGCATTATTTTATTTATTAACATATAACATAAAAAAAGCCATAACAAATATTAAATATAAGTTGAAAACGTATAGTTATTTTCCGGTAAACAATGAAGAAGTTACATACAATGTTACAGCAAAAAATTCATTTCGGTGGCATACGAAGTAGTATAGAGTACGATCAGATATTTGCATCGCATTGTAATGCCTGACAAGGGAGTAACAAGTAGTTTTCCATTCACATCTTCTATATCGTGAACTTTGAAAAAATATAAATAATTAAGATCATATATGCAAATATGAAATTATAGATTATATATTCTATTTGACTTAAAAACTAAATTAAAGAAGCTCATAATATTCCTGTAACATCTATACTGGTAAAGGAGGGGAGGTTAGTAAGTAAGAGTTTCACTTAGATTTTACCGTCCCTCATTTCATATTTTACATATTTTCTTTAGTGCGTAGATCTCTCAAGTGAACATAAAATATAAGTGGGAAAATAATAAATGTTACTTAAGATTTTTACCCTGTACTCTTTTTGCATTTCAAATCAAATAAAATATGATCAAATAAAATAAAATCAAAATCATTCCCTTCCCTTTTCCTTTCCCCTCATAGCTTTTCTTCTTTATTTTCATATTCTGATACATATACTTTTTTAAATATACATTTATCTTATAATCTTTCATCATAATAATTTTAATAACTGTTTTATATAATTTGTTTTTTAACTAACATTTTGTATTATATAACTTAAGTTGTAATTGGCTTTAATTTTGCACTATTATTGTTTCATTTATTATGTTATATAAGCTGTAACTTTAAGTTTGAAATAAATAAATAAAATAAATAAATAAAATAAATAAATAAATGATTGAAGAATATACCTTCCATTGAACTGAATGTCAGCTGTTGCATGTGATCTTGGTAGATGTGACTTATCTGTTAGATGAACAATCAAACACTTATTTTGACATTGTAAACTGCAGTCAGGACGTGCTATTTTTTTTTCAGTTTTTGAGGAGGTGGATGTTGATGTATCTCAAGATTTACTGTGTGCATCAATAATGTTTTGTTTCAAAAAAATTCTGAAAAATAATAATGTGGAGTTGATTAATAGTTTATATATCAATATTCAATAAACAATAATAACAAAAAACATTTTAAAAATCAACTATATTAATTAACTATGAGAGTCAAAACATTTTGGAGCAACCGTTCACTCATTCTCGGTAACACAATATTTAAACTCTAGCACTCGTATATAAAATCTAAATATCAAGTTATGAAAATTAATATGATTGATAAAATTTTCTTTGTAGAATAACCTGTGAATTAATCAGTTGTGTTTAGAATGAAGTATAAATGTTACAGAGAAGAGAATCGCTGAAAACATATGAATGAGATAGAAGTATTAATATTTATAAAAAGAGAAAATACAAGATAGAACTGTTTGGCGTTCCGTTCTCTCTGCCTACCCCACTTGGAACACGGCGTGAGGGTATAGTATAGTAGAAAATACAAGGCAAGATTAGTTTTATTATTACATTAGTTTATTACATGCAGCTAGTCTGCTTGCTACCCCACTTGTGGGATGCACTGTGATGGTATAAGTAGTACCTACAGTGGTATGGTAATAATAGATTAGTAATATATATTTTATAGGTACCTGTTTCCAATACTCTCGTCAACTGTATAGGAACGCTTTGAAATTCTTTATAAATTCATCATTGTGGGACTTTTCCATGTGTCGAACTTTGTAATCTTTTCTGCTAAAGATTTTGTCGCATAATATATCACAAAAAAGAGTTGGATCCATGGTAGAAGAGTGTTCAAACAATCTGAAATAATATGAAACATTTATGTAAACTTATACAGCAGATGATCATATATGCATAAATAACACAATAATTAAATCAATCTATTCCAACACATGGACAATAGACATAAATGCTTACAAAGGGTGAGAGGATCAAGAATACAGGTAATGGAAGCTGTAGAAGAAGACAGAAGGTCAGTAAACAACTCAGAAGAAACTGGTGAAGATACATATTAAACATGAATTTTGAAAGAATCTCTAAACAGTGGCTAGGGAGCTTGGAAACAGCAATGGACAAGGAAGAACCTAGGCACATTGGGCCCCTGACCCGATAAAATACAGATAGTGGAAGCTGTACAAGAGGGCAGAAGGGTGGTAAACCATCCAGAGAAAGCTGGTGAGGACGCATATTAAACAAGTATACTGAAAGGATCTCTACAGAAAATTTAGGGAATCTAGACACTAAAAAATAAATAAATAAACAAGCACGTCACGTGACCAATAAAAAAAAATCTACAAAGATAAATAATTAATTGAATTCACAAACGCATTGATTGTATGCCAATAATGGATTATATTTGTTTTTTTTTATTTATTTATTATATAATGCTACCCATTAAATACCACGAGAATTAATAATCTTATCAGCAATATTCGGTTCCACAATTAGCCAAATTTGAGGTCAAACAATGTATCAATGTGGCGATCGAAATACAAATTTATAGTATGAAAATAAAACCAAACCAAATACGTCTCTTTTATGTACCTACCTACTGGCAACCACGAAATAAATTATTGTATGAATTTAATAAATATTGAAAACATTACGTTTTTTTTACATAGGTACTATTAATCACAATTAACGATCTTTCAAAAATTATTCGCACTATAAATATAATTTACCTTTTTTTACCAGCATTTTAAATAATATTTCAAACTATCTTACCTTTTTCACTAACTACTCCAACCCTTCGTGATTAATTGGGCAAAAAAAACAACAATAAACAGCGTGCACTAACATCAACATCAGTAACAACCGCAGGCAACTGGACCAAAAACGAAATGACACAAATGACGGATGCACCGGCGCCCCCTCCCTTTGACCACGCCCACCACTAAAGTACATATCCCCCACCCCGCACAATCCTGATGACGTTTTCCGGTATGTTGTGTCTTTCTTGTGCCACGAATCGGCTCGTTATAACCTCTACTATAACATTTTCGACTAAAAATAAACACTTCGCGATCTCCATATCGACGCCATTTTGAAAACAGTGTCAAAATCAAAGCGCATCTGACAGATCGTTTCTATATCGGTGGACTTGTGTGAACAGGTGTGACGATCAATGGGCGTACGGCGAATTTTGTTTTTTCGCCTGGCGTTATATTTTGAAATTCGGCTGGCAATATTCGCCAAATGTGAACACCCCATTAGGAATCTAGAAATAATGTAGGTATATGGCAAAACAACGTTTACCGGGTCAGCTAGTATAGGTACTTATATTAATATTAAACTTCAAGTTCAAAATAAACTAAATGACATTTCGATTATAATAGTAGGTAGGTGTACCTAACTGTGTTGAAATAACTTCATTTCTCGGATATTTATTTTCAGGAGTTCAAGGACTCCTATTTATCCGTTTAGGTGACAATTTATTTATCCTTTCAACTCTCTCTAGTCTGCCAGAACCACTATGCCAGTGTTGGCATCTCCGACCCTACCACATCAGAGAGCGGGGGACCCGGCTGACGTAGCAGATCCCATCTTGAGACCCACACATCCACGAATACCTTAAAGTGTGCAGCGTTTGTGGCATTTAAAAATAATAGGACGGTAAGTTCTCAGACAGATGAGGAGTGTCGGGATGTGTCTGCCTGTTGAGGAGGCCAAGACTCTCAACGGAACCTTTATACTTTATACGGCAGGCATAGGCAGGGGTCCTCCGCTCTATTGGTGTCTTCCTTTCTCCTAACCGTTTCTGTCCCTAATCCTTCCCTTACTGTAAGTTTTCTTTATTATGTATGCGAATGATTGGCGGGTTTTCGGACTCGACAGTGATTCTTTAAAATTATCATGTTCTTTTTTTTTTTCTTTCACTGTAGTATGTTTGGTAAAATTTATTTTGTAATGTGTTAGCAAACTTTGCTGGTTTATGTGCCAATTTTTTTATATCTATTTGTATTATCTATGTATTGTTATAACTGTATATCTGCGAAAACTATAAAATAAAAAATAAAAAAATACTTTCCAGACTTGATTATTGTAATGGGATGTACATTGGTTTGCCAGCAAGTCAACAGAATCGTCTGCCGCCTGATGTATTTAATGCAGCTGCTAGATTGATCTACAATGCCAGCATAACCTTTCACATAATTCCTTTTCTCAAAATCAGAGAAAGAGTAGAGTTTAAAATCATATTAACTGTGTTCAAGGCACTACATGGCATGGCACCAGTGTTCATCTCGGAGTTCTGCATTTCTGAGGAGGCAACGGAAAGGCAAAAATCACTAATGTCTGCAAACACAGACTCTATCAACAGACTTGTGGTGCCGCGTAGAGGGGATCTGGCTAACTATGTTGGCCGTACCTTCTCTGTGGCTGGTCCCTTGCTGTGGAATAAAATTCCTTATGATTTTCAAACGCTGGAGAGAGTGAAGATGTTCAAGGCAGGAATAAAGACCCTATTGTTCAGGAGGTGTTATGATTCTTAAATGGTGATTCTTAAATGGGCCCTTGCGGTGGTCTTTCCACAAAACGGCGCATCTTAAATAAGTTGTCTATAGTTATTTTTATTATTATAACACTAGATAGCTATACGGTTTTACATTTTCTTCACAAAGTATCTTATTATAACAGATATATTGTTTAACAAATCGCCCATAGCACCAAGAACCCACCCGCAGCAAACAAAACGCCTGCTAGTTTTTTTACAAATTGAAACCATAGTGGCCCTGATCACTCGTAAACGAGTGGATGGCCTTTGAAAATAGAATAGAAGTTTTATGCATGAACGAACTGCTAACGCCACAGGTGTTCAATGTTTAAACTTAGAGTTTTTGTATTTTAAAATCTCGTATCTGCCATCTGAGACTAGAGTATTGTTTGGTGGCACAACATCTACACAGATTGGGAATTTTGACGGACCCATATTTATATACTGCGAGTGTGAAGAAATCCAGATCATCGATCATCTCCTGCTTGAATGTTCACTGCACAGGCAGTAGTCCTTGTCTATTCCTTGTCTCTACCTGGTAATTCCCTAAATCTCCTCTCGCAGCCTCGATACTTTGGTTAAATCTCTAAGTAAATGTACTATAACCTATAACGATATTAAAATCTGATTGGTAAGACTATAATAATAAATTATAGTTAATAAGTATTCTTATCACTACTTGTTCAGTTAGGTCTTATTTCAACAGAATATTATGGCACAAATCACTCCAAGGGGCGGCTTGCCTAAGTAAATAAATGTATTATCTTTGTACAGTAAAGCCCTGATCACTCGTAAACGAGTGGATGGCCTTTGAAAATAGAATAGAATAAATTGTAGGTACATACAGTAAAGAATAAATAAATAAATACTTTCTCTAAAGATGGCGGTAATGTGATGTTTTCTGATATCACTATATAATTATATAGGTACCTACTGTAGTAGGTAAAGTAGGTAGGTTCTTATAATATATGTATGTATGTAGGTAGGTATATTTATACAGAGTCACTTGTGGAGTAGTGCGGTGGTAACGCACTTGCCACTGTGTGTGTGTGTGTGTGTGTTGGCACTGATTCAAGGAGTTCTGTTATTCTGCGTCTTACTTCGGAAGAAATTCTCAAAATAGATTTAGTATTAAAGTAATAATTAGGTAGGTACCTACCTACATACCTACCATAATGCACGTACAATAATACCTACCTATATTATAATAATATATTTAGGTACTTGGTATTGCTCGCTCGGTCAAAATACCCATGATGAAACATTCTCATAAATATACCTACCTAATACTACATACTTATACCTATACATAATAATTATATAATATAAAAGAAAGTGGTGTTAGTTACACCATTTATAACTCAAGAAAGGATGTACCGATTTGAATGATCTCTGATTTGTTGAATTATTCTCCGCCCCGAACACCCGATTAGCTATTAAAATATCTTACAAATTCTTACAAATATATTAGAAACTTTAAGAGGTCGTTCGATCTCTCAACACCAATTTCCAGGAGATTATTCCTTTCCGTTTTCTTAAAGGCACCACATCCACGTATGAGTCTCCAATGCAAGGGTGCTGCGTTATAAACTTTAGATGCCAATACTGTCTGAAAGCATTGACGGAAGGTTGTTTTTCCGTCCAACCATCCACTTGTTTGGTAAGATACCTGTCTTGTGTGATAGAGGCGCATAGACAGGCCTGTGCGTCTGGTTTTGTGGTAATACTCAGCCAGTCTAAGGATATTGATCTGCTTCGCATCCAAAGCATTACACTCTTTAAGAAGGTCCTTAGTTGGATAGATGTATGGAAGCCAGTGCATAACCTTTAATACTATCCTATGTGCTCTAGTTCATTGTTCCGCAAAGCGTGTGCCGCGGCACACTGGTGTACCGTGGTCATCACTTGGAGTGCCGCGGAAAAAAGGCAAGGTTTTGTGAAGATAATACACATAAAAATAGTTGAGAGCTATGAGCGAGGCGCTTTGTTAAAAAAATATTTGTTTTTTCTTTGGTGTACCTCTAAAATTTCTTGATTTGATAGGTGTACCTTGAACACAAAAAGTTTGCGGAACACTGCTCTAGTTAATACCTACATCTAAAATACTGTCGGCTGCACTTCCCCAAGTCAATATCCCATAGTTAACAATTGAGTATACAAGCGCATATTCACTACGCAACAAGGCAGGATCCAAAACCTCTCTAAGCTGCCGGAAAAGGTATTAGTATTAGTTTTCTAATTCGGGCATTTAAAGTAGGTACATGCTTGCTCTCTCCAGTTCAAATTCAAGTCAACTCTTAGACTCAAGTATTTAACACTTTGTACAATTTCAATCTTATTTGGAGATACCATACTGCATGACTGCACCCTCCATCTCATTTCCTACACAAGAGTGGGCATATATGGATGGGTTGCTTGGCGTTTTAGTTCGAGCATTAATGTGAAAACAGACTATTTTGGTTTTATCAGCATTCTCATCTAACCATTTACTTGCCACAATGGAACCCCTCTGAGCAAGTCGTGAAACGTCGTCCCAATCGTTACCTTGGAACAATAAGACGGTGTCGTCAGCTAAAGCAAAATTCCGCCAGTGTCCATGTCGATCTCACAGAAATCATTAATAATAGATGAGGAAAAGAAGTTGATATATATCTAGGTAGGTACAAGTTTATTTTTTTAGGTTCATCATAAATGGTTCCGTGGTTCAACGGTATAACGCTGTCACATTATTGTACTTGCTGGATTCGGCGGCGTGAGTTCGAATACCACACTACGCAAACTTTTTTTTTCATACAAATTTTAATTACAATATGAATAACAATGAGCAGTTATCCAAGTACAAAACCAGAAATCAAAGTAAATCTGATTCCCCAATTACCAATGCAGCAGCGACATCTATAGTTGTGGGTGAAAATGTGGATAGGAAAAAAGCAAAGAATGCATCTGTTGAAGCTGAGTCTAATCATTTAAATGAAAAAATGACTTCCGATTTGAAAAATTTCTTCAAAAACCTGTTAACCGAACAGCTTACAGCTACTCGCCAAGAGATGGCGCTCTCCCATGCTGAATTGAAAAAAATAATTGAATCTCAATCTAATGTGATAAACAACATAAAAGATCAAATGAGTGCCCTTGTGGAGGAAAATCTCGCGCTTAAAAATCGTGTCTGTGAATTAGAATCCAAAGTTGATTTGTTGAAGGTAACGGAAGAGGTAGAAGAACGCATTTTACGCTCTAAAAATGTAATAGTTCACAATATGCCTGAATATGTGGGAGAGAAGCGGACTGAAGCCTTGATGCACGATAGACGCGAAATTGCAGCATTATTGAGAAGGGTTGATGAAACTCTCGGAGAGGATGGGGTAAAATGTATCCGACTGGGTAGACACAGGAATGATGGACCAAGGCCTCTTAAGGTAATTCTGGATAGTCAAGAGCGTGCTATAAATATTGTAAGAAACAGACGACTTTTGGGTGGAGATGTGAGAGTTTATAGCGATTTAACGATTGCACAAAGGGACGATTTGAGGAGATTGAAGGAGGAACTGGTTAGAAGAAGATCCAATGGTGAGAGTGATTTGTATATAAAATACATAAGAAATAAACCTATAATTGCTACAAATAGACATACAAAAAACTGAATATTTTCTATCAAAACCCTAGAAGCATAAAAAATAAATTGTCGTCACTACCTACTGTCTTGTCAACGGCTGACTACCACATAATTGCTCTTACTGAAACGTGGTTAACATCTGATGTCGGTGATGGAGAGCTGAGACTGGGTGGATATACTATTTATAGACTGGATAGGGATCACAGAATGTCGGGAAGAACCAGAGGAGGAGGCGTATTACTGGCTGTCAGATCGTGCATTGCCTCAAGAGAAATAAAGACGCAGCAAAATGGCATTGAGCATATTTTTGTAGTGCTCAAATTAAAAAATAAGCAACAAATTATTATTGGTTGCACATACATCCCCCCTGCTTCACCGAATGAGGTATATGAGCGACATTGTGCTGAGGTGGAGAGACTTTCTTCTGCTTTCCCTTCTGCGGAAGTGTTACTTCTTGGTGACTACAATCTGCCTGAGCTCTGTTGGAATGATGGTTTACCAGTGGTGCCACGACTAACTAGGAAGGCTGATACCATATCAGAATTGTGCTGTCTAATGAATATTCAACAAAGAAACAATTTTGTCAACCATAATGGTGTTGTATTAGATTTAGTTTTGACAACCCTTCATGACGTTCGTGTTTCCCTCTCGGACGATCCCCTTCTTGCTATTGATCCTCACCATCCTCCTTTGGACATCCGACTATTAACTGATCCACCCCTCTCTCCTAATGCCAACACTGCTGACATTAATGTTAAGAATTTTTATAAAGCAGATTTTTCCTCAATTAATAATCATCTTTTCTCAATGAACTGGGATGATGTGTTTGTTCATGGGAATGTGGACGCTGATATTGACTCCTTTTACACGATTATTAATGATCTTATTGATCAATATGTACCAATTCATAAACAATTTAGATCCACTTATCCTGCATGGGTGAGTGCGGAGTTAAAGTCATTGATTTCTGAGAAGAAGTCTGCTCATATCCAATATAAGCTAACAAACTCTGTTTCAGATTATGTAAGGTTTTCAGATCTTCGTAAGAGATGTAAAAAATTGTCAACAACTCTATATGGTAATTATATATCTGAGACGGAGATGTCACTTACTAGTAACATAAATCTGAAGAACTTTTGGAGGCATGCTTCTTCTCTCGCCCCTTCTTCCCGAGGAGATGTGGGAGCTTCTCTTCCTAATGAAATGTTTTATGGTGACAGAAGCGCAATAACTGATGAGACGAAGGCAGACCTATTGGCGAATTTCTTTGCTAGTGTGTATCGACAGTTTTCGTCTCCTGTTCATAACCTCAGTAATGAGGATACTCTTGGACGATGTGTAAACATCCCACAATTTCGTGTGGAGGAACAGGTGGTTTACAATATGCTTTCGTCTATTGACGTTTCAAAGGGTCCTGGCCCTGACGCTATCCCACCTATCTTCGCTCGGGCTTGTGCTTCTTCACTCACTTATCCTCTTACTCGGCTCTTTAATTTATCTCTTGATTTGGGGGTCTTTCCATCCATTTGGAAGTTTAGTTATTTGATCCCAATATTCAAGAAGGGTGATAGGAGCAGTGTTGAGAACTATCGTCCTATTTGTTTATTATCGACGCTGGGTAAACTATTTGAGAGGATCGTTCTTCACTACATCGTTCCTCATGTTTCTCCCACTATCTCTCGTAAGCAGCACGGTTTTATTTCAAGCAGATCCACTGTTTCGAATTTGGTACTTTACAGCGATTTTTTGACTACGTCATTGGCCGGGGGAAGTCAAGTTGACAGCATATACACTGATTTCTCCAAGGCCTTTGACACGGTTAGTCACCCTGTGCTAGTTTATAAACTTGAAAGGTTGGGAATCTGTGGTAATCTTCTTCGTTGGGTCGAGAGTTACCTATCGGGAAGAACTCTTGCTGTAAGGGTGGGAGGTGTCGTATCTCGTGTTTTCGTTTCTATCAGCGGTGTCCCACAAGGGTCCCACCTTGGACCAATTCTTTTTAACATTTTTATTAACGATATTGTGAATGATCTGAATGGGGTCGAGGTTCTTCTATATGCTGATGATCTCAAAATGTATAGGGTCATAAAAAACATTGATGACTGCAAGGTACTACAAAATAACATAGACTTAATATCTGCTTGGTGTCATAAAAATGGTTTGATGTTGAACACTAACAAGTGCAATGTCATAAGATTTGCTAAAACTAGAAGTAGAGTCTTGTTTAATTACACCCTGGATGGAGTCGCTCTTGAGGCCGTTAGTGAGGTGCGTGATTTGGGTGTATTATTTGATGACGGTTTATCCTTCACCGGGCATATATCAAGTGTCGCGGACAGAGCTTTTCGGATGTTGGGCTTCATTATACGCATTTCCAGAGACTTCAAAAACACATATACCCTTAAGATTCTCTTCCAAGCCTATGTTAGAAGTCAGTTGGAATATGCATCATCAGTGTGGTCCCCTTATTATGATGTGCATATACATACTATAGAGAGGGTTCAACGCAAATTCATGCGTTATATTAACTTTCGGTTAGGCATCCCATATGTTGACTTCTGTTATGAACATCTTTTGCTGGAGCTTCGAATGTCTAAATTGTTTGACAGGCGTGTCCTGTTGGACATGATTCTTTTATACAAAATTGTAAACTCATGTTTTGATTGCCCGGAGCTCCTTTCATTGCTCAATTTTCATGTCCCTGATCGTCCTACTAGACAGAAAATTTTATTTAAAGAATCAAATACTCGAACCAATTACCAGAGACATTCCGTCATTAATCGTCTGCACATGCTTGGAAATAGATTCATCGATGTATTGAATTTGGATTTGTTTTTTGAAGGTGATTATGTAATGAAAGATAAAATAGTCAAATATTTTAATCAGACTTATTTTGAAATTGTAAATAGTCAATAAATGTTTATTGTCCTGATCATTCTATGCTTCGTTTGTTTATTTAGTGTCGGTTTTATTTTTGCGTAAATTTTATTATATATGCGCTGTTTGATTTGTTTTACAAGTGTTGTTTTTGATTCATAAACTTTTTTGGATAAAACTAGATGAAATAAATTAGATGTGATTAATTAATTTGAATAAGTAATGTTTGAACATGTGTCAGGAATCATTTTATTGTGTTGGATATAAACTTTTGGTTTTCTATTGTTGTGTATGCTTGTATGGATTTGGAACACTATATTTTTGATCGAGTATGTATTGTAATTGTGGTCATTTTATTGTTTTTATTTTTGTGTATGTATTTTTGTTTTGGTTTTTAATTCATTGATATTGTCAACTATAATGATTATGTAATAAAAGGCATATTGCCGTATATTCATGAATAAATAAATAAATAAATAAATAAATAAATAAATGAATTTCATTTCTTTACACTACACGATGACACAGTTGGACAATTACGGGAGTTCGTAAAGATATTAAAAATGTTAATCATTGTTTATAGATGAGAGAGTAGGTATGTATTTTCATTACCTAGGTACTTACTTACATATTATAATTATTGTAGAAATTATTTATTTTTAAATGCATTTATTCATTATGTATTGTTTATAGATAGAGAGTAAATGTTTATTTTCTTTTACCTATACGAAGTACGAAGTTCGCTGCGTCAGATAGTATATTATAATATACAGCGCTCGCAACTCAAAATGATGGCACGAGTATAAACTTTAAAACCTTAGGTAAAACCCAGGTTTTGGATTTCTATGAAGATCGCACCACTGACAGCAGCCGATAATATAATATAATGTATTATTGTGTTTCTCACCTCACCTCACCTCACACAGTGAACAGTGGACAGTGCGATAAACCTCTGTCCCGCGTGCCAATCACAATATCATATAGACACCTACTATATCATTACCTATGTACCTTAGGGTGTCTCTTATTTGGTCGAAAAAAAATTTTTTTTAAATAATGGGAAATTTAAGAAAACCCACAAGTTCATGAAGATTG
Source organism: Athripsodes cinereus (assembly GCA_947579605.1). Classification (NCBI taxonomy): domain Eukaryota; kingdom Metazoa; phylum Arthropoda; class Insecta; order Trichoptera; family Leptoceridae; genus Athripsodes; species Athripsodes cinereus. The sequence continues at coordinate 6,531,871 of OX388308.1, read as the reverse complement.
GTTTGTAGTAGGTACTAAGTATACAAAAGTGTTTTATTTTATACTAATTTGACAACAACAATAAGTACTTATCTATTGATTATTTTATATGATTTTTGTAAAATAAAAAATTCCTACATAGGACAAAGTATAACGAGATATAAACAACATAAAATGGCAATGAACAACGTTAATTATAATTCAGAGATGGCAGATCATGCTAGGGAACTTGACCACGACTTCAATCTGGATAATTTAGATGTCCTCCATCGATGCAATAAGGGCCAAAAAATTTATATTTTAGAATCCATAGAAATAAATAAAAATTGTAATAACATCATAAACATTCAAATTTCACCCCTCTTCCCCCCCTTCATCCAACCCTTCACTGTCTGTCCATTGTATTTAGTTTTTAGTATTTTTTCACTGAGGATGGACGTAGTCCGAAAAGCTTATGAAAATATAGAATACTTTAAGTGAATGACACAGTGTTTTAATTTAATTTAATCAAACTAAATAATTAAATATAAAATGTTTCGTAGAACACCTGGCAAAGAATAAATAAATCTCTCATGAAAATATTCCTCTGTCCTGTAAAAGGCAGGTGTTCTATAATAATAATTTATTATTGTCTATTAATTAATTAATTGACACTATAGACCAGGCGTCGGCAACCTATGGCACGCGTGCCAGGCTTGGCACGCGATGGGGTTCTGAATGGCACTCTACAAAGTAATCAGGGAAATCGCGAAAATATCGAGACGAAGTCATTTTTAAATAAGAGAAAATGTTAATTATAATTATTTATATAACGTGGCTCGCAATAAATTTTTTTAATTTATGTTAGTATTTATGTTATTTTTTTAATAAATATGTTTAAAAGATAAATTTGGTATAAAATTCTTCTCCTCTAGAACCCCATTATATAATTTAGAATTAAGGCGGCACCCTGAATCATATTGGTAGAGTGGCTTGGCACACCACAGCTAAAAGGTTGCCGACCCCTGCTATAGACCATTAAAGGTCACGTGGTTTTGCCTATATGGATTTGCTTTTGCTTAGGGGGCAAACAGTCAGATTGCGCAAATCATCCTTGTAGGATGTTATGCCATAAGAGAAAAAAAAGAAAGTCAGACGACAAAATAATAATAAAATCGACACTGACAGTTTTTTTTTTTTATTATTAGGTATTCTTTAGGCGTTCCACCTAATATTACAGCGTAATCGTCTGTTGTGTTGGGATGCCTGATGCCCCTCAATGATTTTTCTGTGACGTCATCCTTTAATGGTCTATAAAGTGAAACACAATATAATTATTTGATCATGAGGTTTACCTGAAAGTTTATTTGCATAGTTTGTATGTACCTACCTATTGTCTATAGGCAATGGTAATAATAAATTATAATAAAACATTTCAAATGCAGGTATCTACATAATGTACTGTCCATCCTGATCCTATACCCTACTACGCTACTATACTAACCTACTATTGTCCAATGCACAAGCATGATGATATACCTATATAATATTTCGTTGCCGTGGATGTGAAGTGATGTAACCCACAAGACAGACATTTCGAGAAAAAGGGTGTTGAAGTCATAGAATTATATTACTTCGTACTTTAGTACATATAAATCTATGGTTGAAGTTATGCTGTCGCATCCGCCAATACTAATCTGACTATAACTAAGTTATTTTTGCATGGATTTCGCTAAAATTTAATATTCCTGATCACGTATTCTACTAATAAAAATAACAAAATATTAAAGAATTTTTATATTTTAGAAGTAAACATGAATAAATCACTTGGGTTATTTCACCACTGTAGCTGAGAAAGATCCATCTGTAGAAAAGTTGTTGGAAAGTTAGACGCTATGCGGCTTGGATCTTTTCACTTCTATAATTTAATTGAACTATTTGTTCCTATCTGCGGTAGTGAAATGCTCTAACACACACTTGAAATGATGTAAAAACACTTAACATCTCTTCACAATTTTCCAAAAATGCCCTTTAAGAATATCAAATCACTTATTTCTCTTCACCACTATGTTCTCCGTGGTTTTCTGAACAAAACTGCATACTTAACTCATTTTTCAAAAAAGTGTGGCTTGGATCACTTCACCTCCGCGGCAACGATATATTGTACACCACACGGAGACGGAGATCCCAACAGCCACCAAACAAGATGATGAAGATAGTGATAACCTATGTATGAAGAATTATAAATTGTGTTTACCTATACTAAGTACCTATACCTATTGTATGTTTGTTTTATTCTCTTTGAGATATCCCAGGTACCTACCTATGTATGTATGTATGCCCGAGAGGACAGCTTGCATGTATATTATATGCAGCTCAGCTGGTCTGCTGGCTACCCCACTTGTGGGATATGCCGTGATGGTATAGTAGTGGTATTTTATGTCTATTAAATAAATGAAATATAATATAGGTATCTATATGGTAAACGAATTATCATTCTTTGTAATTAATTGCAAACAAAAGATTTCTTTGTTTCGTGTCGACGGAAAACAAATGAACACTGTGTCAGGAAGAGAAATAAACAGAAGAAAACAAAACACTAGCACGTGGCTTAGTGCGTCTGTCTCACTAGCACAATGTACTTATATACATACCTATAATAATAATAATATTATGTCGGAGGAAACTGCGCTATGTCACGAAACATCATTATTTAATTTATCATTTATAAAGTTATTACAACACTTACTACTTCTCACAATAATATGTTTATTATTATTAATATGAAATTACTATGAAAGATGATTGTGTATTATTACCAATGATTATAGTAGCCGTAACCTTTATATAAATAAATACAAATTTTAGCAAGTTAATGTGGCGTTGTTTTGCATATCAATAAATTCCCATCATTATATTTTTAAATATGACAAAATACTGTATAACACTTTTTTAAAAATGTAGGTACGTGCAAGGTGGATCGGCCATGTAATACGACAAGAAGGCCTCTTGCATTCCGTAATGGAGGGTATGACCGAGGGGACAAACTCTAGGGGACGCCCACGCCGAGAGTACCTGGAGGACCTGTTGGTGGACATGCGCTGCTCATCATATGCAGAATTCAAAAGAACCGCACAAAACAGGGAGGAGTGGAGGAGAAGAATTAAAGAGATATTTGCTGCAAACCAATCCCAGGATTGAAACCAAAGAGAGAGAGGTACCATAAAAAAAAACTTCCTGCAGGGCTACAAAAGTTACAAAACTATCTTCATAAGTTACATTGGCCAAAATTTTACATAATGTACCTACCAGATATCTCGATTGGAGAACCATGTTTACACAATGTAACATTATGTGTAAAGTTTAATCGGAAGAAGTAAGAAAGGCGTCCCAACGCTTACGAATTGGCTGTAGGCTGGCTTAAGTGATTGCTTTCGGTGTCCATGGACAACGGTCACCAATTCCACCATTCTCACTGTCACGTGTTACATTGTGTAAATATAACATAATTTACCTTCGATTAGAAGGAGGCTACACTCTTTTGATTTTTTTACAAATTCCCATATGAACATAATATTAATAATAGTGTTGTAGTTAGTATAGTCCTCATTATATAATTTATGATGTCATATTCACTTACTTACATATAGGCTGTAAACACAGCTTCTATAGTCAATAGTAATAATACGTTTAATATTTTTTTTGTCCCTGTGGCTCTGTAAGTGATCTCTCATGATTGTACTATTAGTTACATAGAACATCATGGAAGAATTAACTCCAATAATGTTGGGGTTCTACATTTTGAATATAAATTTATTAAAATATTTTATTATTATTATTATTTGATGTTAGGTATATTTCAATATTATTATCAATTTTATGTTGCATTCAAAGTGTAGATTCTAATGTAATTGATATGATATGTACCTATATAATAATAATGATACACAATCATCTCTGATAGTAATTTGCAATGACACTGTTGGTTTAGTAAGGAGAAATCACACCATTGTGATACAAACACCCTCTGTAGGTACCTACCTACTGAAATTATTTTATATAAATTGTACTTATGTACCTTATCAACACAGTTATTTATATTCAGTCATAATTATGTTTATATGTCACGTTGGTCAAAAATCGACATAATATAATATCGCTCCGACATACAGTCTCCGGTATATTACTACACCTATACGGAATATTTATAGTGTACCTTGAATTGTTATCTCGCTCCCACAGAGGGAAGTATCTTTGTTCTACATAGCAACTGTATGGAGTTACGTTGCGCGCGCATGTTGTCATCTCCCTCTCACAGAGAATGTATAAAGACCTCACGTAGCGCGCCAATCGAACACATTTGATTTTTGACAGCTGTTCGGAAAAGTCTGTTTTCAAATAGTAACGGCGGGAAATATAATTATATATCAAAACAATAACAAAACACACCACTGTAGTGAAAGTGACAAAAGAAAATCATATAAACAAACGAATTGTGACGTGCTGTGCAGCGAATAGTAGTATATTAAGTACATATTATATTATATGAGTAATTAATTAAATACATTCAGTGATTGTTTTACGCGATTTATAATAAACTAACTAGGTATAGGTATTTTTATTTTTCGCCATTGTGTGTCGCGCTACACAACCGTAAATTGTTAATAATATCACGCAAGGAAGTACCAAATTATATAAATATAATTAATTAACAAACAATACCTACCTAATTATTTTTATTCTGTCCAGTGCGGTCAATAAATAATAATAATAATACATTGAAATAATAATATTGTATTCCGAAAGAGCTGTCAAGTTAAATAAAAATATAATTTTAAAATCAGAACACTGTAATGTGTTATTAACTTACTTATTAGTGTTACCTACATACATATATATAAATAGTGTTGTAGTCTTGTCAGAAGACACATCGCCTGCCCGAATATCAAGTCCAAGGACTCACATTTATACGATTCTAATTAAATAATTATAATTTATAGTTTTTGAGTTGTAATTGTAACAAGTAAATATGAAGCCCCCTTCACAATTTGGCAATGACATCACCAGCCAAGCCAACAACACGGAGATGATGGAGGACCGCGATGCCGCGGCCATAATCAGTAACAGGCTCCTGGGGAGGTGTGTCGTCAAGGTTGTGGAGAGGTGCAACGATGCCCAGGAGAATAGTAATCTAGGTAAGACAGAGAGACATTCATACATACATATATAATCTACTAGGCAGGTACCTACCTACCCACAGAGACTTTAGGTATAAGAGGGCGCTAACGTCCGAGAACTATAGGTACGTGGTTCTTACCACGTGGATAAAACTATCAAGGATGGCCGCGTGTTTTGTGAGAGGAATCGAGAAACTGCATAAATGTGGAGGAAGCGAAAGAAATGCCCGTGGAAGACAGTATACAATATATATTTTTTTTTTACATATATTCACGGCGTTAGCCTTTAACATGTTTACAATCAAATCAGAATAGAGAACAACAACATGACAAAAAAATTACAATATATGTGTCGAATCAAAAATAGTAATACTGGTAAAATAAATGTATATAATACAATTCTTATAAATATGTCAAAATAAAATATTCAAACAAGTCATTTTAAGTAGAGGATTCATAAATATAAAGTCATACAAGTAAAAAATGAGTAATGAGATAATTATTATTTTTGTCAATCAATAATACTTAAAAATTCAATCTCAAAAGGGATGAATATTTATTGTCAAACAGGTATAAGTGTAAGTGAGGTAACTATTATAATGTAAAATATTCAAATAAGTCATTTTAATTAGAGAAATTATGGCTTTCCATTATCTCTGCCTGCACCACAAAGGATGCTGCGTGAGAGTACCTACCTACATAATAATATATTATAATCCTCGTGTTGGCACGACGATTGTGTTCTTTGTTTTGCGTGTACATTGTCACATCCACGTGGTCAAATCACGTGGCTCTCTGATCTACGCATTTAAAGTTTCACCATTAAATGAAATTTTCATGTACCTACCTACCTACCTATACTATATTATATTTGTATTATATACATTAGCTGCCCACTATGGCGCCTCCGGTATGGACAAAATTTGTGTAGTGTAGAATTCGGATAAATGGAAGTCCCCAGACTTCTGCGCTATCCGGGTGGTCGGTGGGTCTCCTTCAATGTATATACATTAGCTAGCTAACTACATTGTATCTTATTGTATAACACATTGACGTGCTTTTCATACATGCAAAATACCAACGCATCCCTTGACAGAGTTGCATGCATGACCAATGCCATACGCAGGGAGAGGGGGGGGGTGACAGCTGGGAATTTATTTATTGTTATTTTGGTATACTGTAGTAATTCCAAATGTTTCATGATCTCCTTATTATGATCCACGTGACCTACAAGGAGAAGGGGGGGGGGCAGCTTACCACTTCGATGCCAATAGTGATTTTATCAATTTTCTACTATTTTCGAGATCCTACAGCCGCCTTTTGTGAGTTCTCTAGTGTCTTGTAACAGGCAGGAATTCTTAAAACATCCCATGTGAGACTATTTAATATTATCTGCAAGTCAGCAGCAGTGGTGGTGAGATGCCTAACTGCCTACCAGCCACCCTACCTGAATGTCTTAAAGTTTTGGCGACGAGAAGAGGAAAATTTACATATATTTTATTACATGCAGATAGACTACATACGATAGACGCGAGACCACATCACGATTCAGAGTTACTTACTCCAGGTTATGTGTGGGTGTGCGTGTGTGAGGGTGGGTGTGTGTGTGTCGTGTAAAATTAGTTAAATAAAAAGATAAAGACATGCACATAGATAATTTACAAAGGTTAAGCTAGTCCCAAACTAAGATATTATAAGTCTCGTAAGTATTATTAAATGAACGTGTACCTTCCTACGAGTATATTGTAAATAACACCCAGGACAATGTTGGAAATGTCATATTTTTTTCATTTTACCCTGGCTGAGAATCGAACTCGGGATCTCCCGACTCGAAGGCAAGAACGTTATAATTACCTCCGCGCCACTCTGGTCATCATGACATGACATGACATACTTACTATTGTGTACTATGTAGTTCTCTTGTGGACTGACAACTACACTGCAATGTTCTCTAAATAACATAAGGAAGAAATAAGAACAACACGCGTCATCACGATGCTAAACAAAATAAATGTGTATTACTTATTATTATTATTATATTATAGGTAGGTACCTAACACTAGTTCTAAACCCTATACTCTACTCGAGGAATAAAGATTCATTCATACCACATCACACTATGAAACTATTCGGTTCATTGTGTTCACTTTGAGGGTCCTGCAACACTATTCCGTACTTACCTATAACAAAATATGGAGCAAAAAAAACAACAATTATTGACCATTCTCTGTAACTAGCTGCAGGTGTAGCGGCTATAGAGGATATTATATATTATTATTGTTCCTCTGTCTTGACTTATTACGGTGTCTATTAAGGGCATAATGTAAACAGTAGGTATGTAGTTATATAACTACCACGTGATTTTACTATACTGCAGTAAATATTCAGGGACTCTCGACTCCATCTTCAGGCGATTACAAGAAAAATTATTTTTGATCTTAGGCTTTCACGGCCGGCGTCACTAGTAAGAATATTCATTTCCGGGCTACCCTACAGACCACGGCCACTCAGCCCGGAAATGAATATTCTTACAAAAGTTATTTTTGCCTGAAGATTGAGTTGAGAGTTTCTGAGTGGGTACTAGTAAGCGTAAAGAATAAAATCACCTGGAAGTTAACTACATAATGTGGTTTTTAACAATATTCACCTTGAAATGGACTTCCAGCTAGTACCTTCGGTCAATAACATAAAAAAACGTATTTACAATCCGACTCAATTGTAATTATTGTATACCTAGCTATCCTAACTTTGAATATTTTCTGTTATTGTTCGGAAGAAGTGGACGCCTTTGCTTATATTCGCCACAGTTTGTACATTGCGACTGTACTTCTTAACATTAATGAATATTTTTTCGTGAAATCGTTTGTAATCAATGTATGTACAATTGAATACGTTAGGTAAATGTCGTGTTCCTGACGTAGATATAATATATAGATACCTACTAACTAGCTGCCTCTTATCAGGACAACGTAAAACTAACAGAAAACAGTGGGACACCTTTCCTTCCCAGCGGAGGCAAAGGAAGCTTATATAGTTACCTATTAGCTGACCTGGCAAACGTTGTTTTGCCATATACTAATATCGCTAATACTAATAGGGGTTGATGGTAGAAGGGTGAAAATTTAGGACTGTATGTATTTTTAAAGCCTCACCAAAAAAAAATCTGGGTGGACCACCCTTAACTTTTAGGGGTATGAAAAAAAGATGTTGGCCGATTCTCAGACCAATCCGATAAGCACACAAAATTTCATCAAAATCGGTCCATCCGTTTCGGAGGAGTATGATAACAAACACCGTGACACGAGAATTTTATATATTAGATGCTACAATATAAAGTATAAAATATATAAATACATAAATATATTATATAGATAAGATTAAGTATATTTGTTGGCTTTATTTTCATGCACAAAGAGTTGAGTTAGGAATTTTGCCAAATTCTACTGAAAATTCTGTATTCACTCACAGCCACAGTAATACTGGGAAATAATATTTCCTAATAAATAAAAAATACCTACGTGTGTACCAAGTGTAGAGAAGTGAAGTACAATCCGACCAGACGTTATCGCGTGCATATGTAGGATATAAATTATAATAATAGATATATACTAACGCAATATTATGTAGTATCTTAACATACTCGAGGTACGAGAACTGAATCATGAACGCGCTTATACTAGAATATTTATTTATTTATTTATTCTTTACTGTACCTACATTGATCACAATACATATGTATTACAATTTTATAAAAAAATGCATTCAACATAACATAACAACATGTATAGACAATTCACACAGACCGAGCTAGTCCCAAACTAAGATATGAATCTTGTATTATGGGTACTAACACGACGATACACACATATATATACAATGCACTAAACACATATACATGTAACACCCAGACCCAGGACAATTTGAAAAAGACAATTCAAATTATATATTATCAATAATATACAGAAGACGAGTTTATCGCAAAGGCCAACTAACCCAAAAATACAAAAAACAATTATAATAAAATAAGTTTACATACACACATGAAAAAATACATAAATACACACACATATAATGGAATATAAATAATAATTATGAAAAGAGGACGGGGAGGGGGGCCAGGAGTGATGGGTGCTTGGTTACAGAGGCCGAGTTTGAGGAAACTTATATTTATTTATACTAAGGTATTTTTATTATTTTTTCCAACATAACTCCCTATACTACAAAACAAACATCTTTAAATTTATGTCGGTGAATAGGAGCTGTCAAAGATATTTGTCTATGTAATTTGTAAAAAAATGTTTTTCTGAAAGAAGGAGGTGTAAGGAAGCGAGGACGTTCTCTAACCACGTGGATTATATTCCTAAAGACGGCTGCATTTTGTAAATCCGGTAATGAATAGGTATCTCCCTCTCTTTTATTCGTTTTTGAGTGTCCTGTAAAAGGCAGTAGGAATTCCCGAAATATCAGCAATAAAATACTGAACATGTTTTATTTAGCTTAATGTCACTGAATGTCTTAATTTTGTATTGTTGCGTGATGGCATAGAAAGACAAACATGCAAATAGGTGATGTATCTAGATAGGTAACTCGATTTACGTGAATTAGACTCATCACTCACCACGTGTGTATAATAATAATATTGTGAGTTGGAGTGTAGTGTGTATATGTAGGTGTATAATATGTATGTATATGTATATTGTATATACATGGACAATGTCCCTATTTTCTTTGTCTCTGCGAAGATGTTGTTGATCTCATCATGTCCCATTTGAAGGTCACCCACCGCTAACCCGGATATTCCTAGAATTGGGAACTCTATAAATAAACAAATTGTAATTGAATTAGGTAGGTACATTTTTCTTTCTTTATGTTCCGTTAAGTGTTAGGAAGACTTAGGTACTCTTTCAAAACTGTTCATTATGATATTAAAATTGTAGTTTAGACTTTTTATTGTCATGTGATATTATTGTTTAAGTATTGAATTTTAATATTTGATACTAAGAATCACTTTATAAAATGGTTATGTTGTCATTATAAGCAGTTTATTCTAGAAATGTCAAAACATTTATAAATTCACATACCTACCCGGGGTAGGCTACCCCTTTTCGAATAGTATGCAACGACGACAATAATATTAGGTTTGTTCAAACACCTCACTTGGGTTTTTCATAGACTGGGGCTCGTAGAGAGCTCTCTCTGCGAGTGTGGCCAGAACGATGAGACGATTGACCATGCACTCTTTAGCTGTCGAATTCGCGCAGACATAAGTTTATACGACCATATATTATTATAAGAGATGTGAATCGCCCCTTCAATGTTTGCCACCTACTCCCCCTCGGGTCCCACGATGTCAATAGGCAGATTGCAAGATATATTAAATAACATATGGGTGGCCAACCTTTTCAGCAGCCGGGCCAAATTTCAGAATGAGATTTCCTACCGGGCCGCACAACAATAAATACTACATATATGGAACATTTGATAATTTTACTTCACTTTAAAATGTCTACCCCCCCGTGGCCAAATTTTCAAAATGGTAGGTACCTACCTATAGGAATTTGAAATGTTTCAAAACTCCTCCCTCGGTTTTCTTTGAGAATATTTTCTCAAAATACCTCTTTCAAAAAAGTAACGGGGACTTGTTCCGACCGTTATTCTTCAATTATTAAAAAAAGTGTGCATATGCTTCGCGGACCGCACGTAGACACCCAACGGCCGAGGGTAGGCCACCCTTGCATTAAAACCTACAATATCGTTTTGTAACTTGATTGCAATTATATAATGATGAGATCTAACATCGGAAAAATCACCCTCTGTTGGGTGGAGCGCCCACAAACAAAAAAGTTTTGACGTTACAATACAATTCCATATTTCACGCACAGTGTTCCCTTACGGTAGGCACCTACATACACTACTGTATGTATGTACTATACTATACTATACTATACTATACCCTCACGCCGTGTCCCAAGTGGGGTAGGCAGAGAGAACGGAACGCCTAACAGATCTATCTTTACACACTTCCTTCGCTTCCTCCACATTCATCCAGTTCCTCATACACGCACGTCGGTTCCTCTTACTCAACACGCGGCCGTCCTTGAGAATTTGATCCACGTGATCAAGCCATGTGGTTCTCGGACGCCCGCGTTTCCTCGCACCCTTTCTTTCACATAAGTATATCCTCTTTGTCATTCTTTCCTCTTTCATTCGTTCCACATGACCAAACCATCTCAATTTATTTACACGCATTCTGTCCACAACAGTCTTCTTGCATCCGGTCATTCTTCTAATATCCTCATTCTTCACTCTATCACGCAGCGTTTTACCAACCATTCTTCTCAACGATCGCATCTCTACTGCATTTATTCCACTTTCGTCCTTCTTCAACCACGTCCATGTCTCGCTTGCATACGTAAGTGACGGTACCAGAATGGTATTGTGCACCAGCATTTTAGCCATGTTCGACACATTGCCATTGCTGACAATGGGTCGAAGTGCACCGTTTACTCTAGCACCGGCCACTTTCCTTCTTTCAATGTCCCTATCGCATCTTCCATCCCTCGTAAACATACTTCCCAAATATACATACTCACTTACTTGCTCCAAACATTCGTCACCAACTTTAATCTCGCAAATCGTTTTTTCATTCTCTCTTTTAAAAACAAGAACTTTCGTCTTCAACTTCTTATATATGAGACGTAATATACATTCGCCTTACGTAGATAGTATTAAATAATTCGTAGTGATTGTACACGAGACAATAATATTATATTAAATATAGTTTTGCACTAATTCACGTGGAAGGTATGTATGTATGTATGTATGTTATTGCATCAATATTTTTTTGGCGTAGTTGTACATAATAATATTATGTGAGTGTTGCGTATCTCACAGTGGCGGGACTAGAATTTTTACATCGGTCATGCTTCATAGAAATGTATCTAGTATTTCACTATGTAGTAAACGAGTGGATCGCCTTGAGAATAATAGAATATATGTACTTATAGATTTACAAATTATGTAAGTAGGGAAGTATTTTTTCAAGACACTCATCAATTACCTGCTCTAGATTTTTAATAGAGAAGTTAGAAATGTTCTTGTGCCGATAAATTAGAACACTACATTAAAACTTAAACGGACAAGTAAACCAATCAACATTATAATGTTTTGACTTTTCTAATTGTTTTGTTTTGACTCATTTTATAATTGTTTTAGTTTGATTTCCAATTGTATTTTTTCTTCGCCAGTTGTTGTTCTGTTCCAACTGTGTTGTAAATGAGAATTATGTTTGTTTTTGTTTTATATTTTAACATGTAAAAGGCTCAAGCCGTGGATTTATGTATAAATAAATAAAATAAATAAATAATGAATATACCTAAGTGTATTTGTTATTAGTTATAGTACTAGTAGGTATATGTTAATATGCATTATTATATTAAAACTTTAATTAAACGATAAAGTCAGGTTATGATCGATTTTCAAAAATTATATTAATATGGATTACAAAGTTGAATACGGTTACACGTACAAAATATATTATTTGGTGGCCGTGGTGGATTATTTAAAGCGAGGATGAAGTTACAAATACATTTTTTTAAGATTCATTATTATTTTAGGGCACACTTAGATAATATTATGTAGGTAGGTGCATGTGTACGGAAGAGGGACGCCGCTGACTGTTTCAGTAGTTACTAGGTAGGTGTCGCATGTTTAACCAATACACAACACATAATAACTTACTTATTTCTTAATAGTTACACACTATACATAGTATGTATAGTGCGCTACTGTTAACTAATATAAACAGTTAGGTTGGTGCACCAGCCTAGAGACTATTCGTAAACTTTATTTATTGGGACACACGTCTTTCTCACTTCTTCCCATTGTACATACACCTATATGTATATACATATTATATTATATAGTATGCACAACATATGGTGTGTATGTGAGGGTGAGGGTGTGTTTGTGTGTGTCCCTCGGATAATGATTAAATCACCCTCTGCACTCTTTATTTCTGCTCTTCCAGCATTGTATAAACATTGTTACCGCCCAGAGGGGACATTGAAGAGAGAAGTAGGTAGTATAAAAGATTCCCACGACGGCGGTTTTGGCCGACCCTTCAGGCCTCCCTAATGGCCCACCCGTGAGGACAATAATTTTAGATTTGAATGTGCGGATAAGTAGGAGTTTACGACTCCCGAGATATCCGGGTGTGTGGTGGGTCTCCCTTCAATAGGTACACAACCAGCAATGTCCTAGTCCTATACTGTAAAAGTTGCACCCGTTACTATCATAACTACTGTATGTATTGTATTGTATTGTATTACATACATACATACATCTTCCCCTTGTCCTAGTTGGGTCGGGGGCCCATTGCGCCTAGGTACCTCCTCCAGAGATCCCTGTCTACCGCTGCTTCCAGGACCTCTGGCCACTCCAAACCAAGTCTTTGTATTGTATTCTAATATACTTGACTTATTTATTACAATTAACGAATTATGTAGGTACCTACCTGTACCTATAGTACTGCCACCCATGCCTAATGTCTTAACTTAGGGCCGAAATTATAAACGAGTAACCCAATATTCGTAGGTATGTCGACACTTTACGAACGGATGGCAATCTGTTCGTACATTCTACTAGATACTTCATTATAAAACTATTTTGACAATTCGTTAAAAAGAAATATTTTTGCCTACTGTACCCATTGTTTTTTAACCGGTGGTCACATAAGATCCTGCCTGTCCCTTTTATCTACCTGCTCCCCATTCATAAAAACTTCACCCAACAATCTCATAATTTACACAAAACAAATGAGTAAATAACAGCGGTGCTATGAGAATATATCCTAACAAAACACGTGCGTAGATTCATCTATTGTTATTTCTTTCTCTCTTCAGGCAAATAGTGAGACAGCAATGCTAGTCGTCAAAACTAATCCCTGGTCGGTCGGCCAGTTAAAGCCGATGGTAGCATTTTACTGAAATAATATCAACGGATGTTTATAATGATGAAAAACGAGTAGTTATATCAAATTTTGGACCATATTAAAATGACTTGAGCTAACGGACTTTTATAATGTTGGCCCTTATTCACTGTCACAGCGCAGGACACCTTGCGTGTGCTTATATTATCACATGCAGTATGGTTACAATATATATATAGCCTACTGCCACCACCACACTTTTAATAGTAGACTATACCTACCTAGAGATATCTATATAATATAGATTTACATAGGTACATAGTTATGTCCTATACCAGTTGTACCATTATACTAAACTACTATTACTTCACTACACTATCACGGCACATCCCGCAAGTGGGGTAGCCAGCAGACCAGCCGCATATAATACCTAAACATGCAAGCTGTCTTCAAGACATTCAGGGTGGGTGGCAAACCTCTTCGTTGAACATAAGATGTAAAGTGTCTTAATTTTTTTGGAACACCTGCCTTTTACAGTATGACACTCACGGAGAAGAGCGGAAGACCACCTCATTACCGGATGCCCCGGGGCAAATTAACAATCATTTGTGTTATTTTGATTTTACTTTGGTTTGCCATTTTGCCTGTGTGATATATATTTGAGGCGAGAAACGCATATCGTGCAACCTACCAGTGTACCAACAGAGAAATGATTAATAATTTATAAAAAGTACCTACTTGGGTAATTTTTTTATATATTTTGGTGTCATCAAAGTCTGCCCTGTTGGCAGTAGTTGTTGTTAAATAAAAAAGTGTATGTGCATTGTGCATGTCGTAGTATAAATAAATTGATAAAGGTATAGACATGAATCAACAATCAATAGAATCATCAAATCAGTTGTAGCATATCATATTTATGTAACACACACTGTTCCTGTTCAGTGTAGGTATATCTCTCTAAGCCATGAGCGTGTTCAATGTTTGCTGCCGACCTTCCGACACCAGATACTGTATATGGTCTGCAGTTCTCCCATATATGGACCATTTACCTAATACATACATACAACAAAATAATAATAATATGTAGTAGGTACCTATTCAGTACATATAATATAATACACTACATAGGTAGGTACATAGACGCATACAGTGGTGTGCTTTTCATACATGCAAAAAAGTGTCACATGACAAATCCTTGACATTTCAATGTGCTCTTAAGGTGGCCGTCATAGTGAAGTCCATCTTAACTCAGATTAATTTTGTATTTTCATGCGGTGAATATTAACTCCTCACAGTGTTGTTATACCTACCAAGATATAGGAGAGAGAGTGAGATAAAGTGATCTTCAATGGCATCTACCAGTCCGTCAAATTGAATGGCGATCAACCAAATTAAAATAATCGTAATAATAGACATAATAAATAAATAAATAAATAATGATGTCTAAAAATAAAACATCAAAATCAAAAAATTAAATAATATAATCTAATAAACTCGCAAAATATAATACCTTATTATAAATACAACCCGGAACCGGTTTTAGAAAATCAAAATTACTATACTATACCCTCACGCCGTGTCCCAAGTGGGGTAGGCAGAGAGAACGGAATGCCAAACAGATCTATCTTTACACACTTCCTTCGCTTCCTCCACATTCTTATTATGATAAAACAATAATAACAGATAGATAAATACATCATAATAAACCCGATTTAGTATTACATGATAAACGTAATAAAATAACGTACCAATAGACATCCAGAACTAGCAGGAGAAAAAAAAATATTTGGCATTCTAGGTCCGTTTATATAATACCTTTAGTCATGTCAGCTACAACAGGGGTAACTCCGAAATCTTTAATAAATAATTTACAAAAATTAGATTTACCGGTTAATTTTTACATTAAAATCCATAAATCTATTATAATAAACACTTGTAATATTGTAAGAAAGTTTTGGAACACAAATATTTCAGGCACAATCTTGATATTTTGAACCCGCTGTGTTTAGAGCCTAAACCTTTGATATCCTGTAGTATATCTGGATAGGTGAATTTTTCCCAGTTAAGTCTCCATATGATCAGTCATGACTTATCTGGTTGTATAATGCTGAGAGAAGTGTGGATGGCCGCCGTGTTCCCCTAGTTCACTCTACCTCCAGGCTACAGACGAACTCCGTTAATAAAGTTATTCCGTTAAAAAAACATGACCAACATAGAAAGTCTAGTCCAGCCACGGGTAACAAGTTACCTACCTTCTATAATAATAATAATAATAATAATAATATAATTCCGCCACTGTTAGATACCAAAGATATTTTTATATTACTTACTATACTCATAGGTATATATACATATAATAATAATATTTTAGTTATTTATTCCGCATTTTATAAATAGTTAAGTACCGCGTAGTTAGTTAGGTATAAACAGGTTTACAAGTTGATTACATATTATCTATACCATCACGGGGTCTCTCACAAAGGGGTAGCCAGTGGAATAACAGACTGTAGTGGTGTATGTAACAGACTACATTATACAGTTGTGCTTTCCATGCCACAAAATAAATAAGATATTCAAAAATCAAATGGTTGGTATAATAATGTAATAATGTATGTAGGTACGAGTAGGTAGGTACTCATCATTTCTGAATTGAAAATATTAAATTCCTTCTTCGTAATGTTTTCTACCTGCCTTTTACAGGACACTCGTACCATTATAAAAATGTGGGTTAAGTATACCTACCTAATAATAATTAAATCTCAAACCCCCTGTCTCGGGTTTATTGTAAGTATTTGCCCCGTGGAGTGATATTTTCTTATGTAGGTGTAGGTATTCTTATCATCTGTAGGCCGTTAATTCGGTACTTTGGATCACAATGATTGATGAATCATAAGTTTTATTGACACGAAGAGGTTGATTAGCATGTTTATTACATGCATTTAGTCTACTTGTTACAGCATGCTAAGCGGAGTCCTTATTACATGCATTTAGTCTACTTGTTACAGCATGCTAAGCGGAGTCCTTATTACATGCATTTAGTCTACTTGTTACAGCATGCTAAGCGGAGTCCTTATTACATGCATTTAGTCTACTTGTTACAGCATGCTAAGCGGAGTCCTTATTACATGCATTTAGTCTACTTGTTACGGCATGCTAAGCGGAGTCCTTATTACATGCATTTAGTCTACTTGTTACAGCATGCTAAGCGGAGTCCTTGAAAAAGAAAAGCAGGTCCCTCACTCTTTATTCTGTAAGTTTTTAGTGTGCTGTAATAGGCAGATGTTCCCAAAACATCACATCACGTAGTTACATTATATATAATAATAATCAAAGACATTCTAAAGAGTTAGGTATGTATCTTTACATAATATCTAATATTATAATGCATTATAATAATATAATCTCTTCAATTCGGGGATACGATATGCCAATCATCTAGACTGTCTAATTGTCTTTATTGCCACAGTGAAAACAACTTACATAATTCATTACATGCAGCTAGTCTACTGGCTACCTCAATTCTAGGATAATTTATTATACTATTTTATTTATTTGTTTATTCTTAAAGAACAAACAGTAAACACAGTAAGAGTATAATAACAAAACAACAATCAAAATTACAAACATTATAGACCAAAAAACAAACAAACATGAAACAAATAATAATCATGTAGCAATGAAAAAGGAAATACATTTTCTATAAATAATAATTAGTTAAATGCGTATCATTTGAATTATTTAGGCACAATAGATGGTACAATAGTGGAATCATAAAATACATATCTATAAGTAAATTGGCTATTTCACTTATTTTAGAGGCATTAACTATGTAACAATTACGAGACATTTTCAAATAAAATATTTAAACTTGAATCACTATGTTTATTTGTTACATTAATTTAAATTAAGCTATCGCGATTTCAGTGCACTTGCACCATTGAGGAGCTTTTCAAGACTTGAAAAGCTCCTCAATAGACCATTAAAGGATGACGTCACAGAAAAATCATTGAGGGGCATCAGGCATCCCAACACAACAGACGATTACGGTGTAATATTAGGTGGAACGCCTAAAGAATACCTAATAATCAAAAAAACTGTCAGTGTCGATTTTGTTATTATTTTGTCGTCTGACTTTCTTTTTTTTCTCTTACGGCATAACATCCTACAAGGATGATTTGCGCAATCTGACTGTTTGCCCCCCAAGCAAAAGCAAATCCATAGACAAGACCACGTGACCTTTAATGGTCTATGGTGCAAGTGCACTGAAATCGCGATAGCGTAATTTAAATTAATGTAACAAATAAACATAGTGATTCAAGTTTAAATATTTTATTTGTAAATTGGCTACCCCAGTAGGCTATTACATTACACCCACCCCAGTAGGTGGGAGATGCTGCGACGGTATAAAATATACCTAATATTCTTAAAAGTATGTAATAATTAATGCAAAATAGTAGGTATTGTAATATAATGGTGTGTGTGCAGGCGCTGTTTACAGCTGCCGCCACGCGTCACCATAGCTCTTGGATAAATACCCGTTTTTACCGTTCATATTGATCCTATCATTCTCAGTTTTCGTGTGTATTGCAAAATAAAATCGCGCAGTTTTTATGCATTATAAATGTGCATCATCTCCTTTTTTTAATCGAGTTTTTTGTTAAATTTAATATCTAAAAACGACAACTTCATTTATCAACAACATTCTAAAATCCAAACATGTGTTCTGAACAACCGTTTCTGAGAATTACGGTCTAGTGTACCTATTATATCTAGTGTCCTGCAATGTGTAACAGAGACGGCAACACAACATCGCTACCCACAACACATAGCCGGGGAAAGTGACAATAAAACTTCAGAACGCGAGAGTCGCTGATAAATACTTTATATGAATGTGTATATCAATGTACACATGGGTAACACAAACAAAGATATTAACATTCAAGAGCAAACTGAAGACATCGCTCGTCCAACAGAGCCTCCTGCGCCCTTGAGATGGATTCTCCATTAAACGGCGCTGAAGAAATCATCCATCATCATCATCATCATCATAATACCTATGTAATAGATTTTTATTTTGAGATTTATCTAGGCCACTGTCTGTGGTTTTTTCGTATCTATGGATATAAATTGACAGCAGCTGTCATTTGACTAAAAATAAACAAGAGACATGGCGGCTGCTGTGACGAGAGTTATATTGAGATGTGAAGATGCGACGGAAAATGGAAAATTAGGTGAATAATAAATTAAATATACCTTCATATACAATTGTATTATTTTGTTTGTTGTATAGTTGTATAATATGATATCGTGAGACGGAGTTAATTGGTGTTCTGCTTGTTATAATGGACAGGTGTGAGGTGTCATTGCGTAATTCCAATGAACATTATGGCTAAAATTAGCAGGTACAAGAGTTTTGAATATTTTTTAGTACATCGTATAACTTTATCGACCTGATATGTCAGTCCACTGGCTACCCCACTCGTGAGAAATGGCATGGTGATATGAATAAATATATAATTATGTATTATACATGTCTGTTACTAATCAAGATGAATACAGGAAGTACATGAATGAATAAAAATAAATTGTACATGAGCTAGTTACGTAACAGTCACACACATTGTATTAAATACATTCTCATTACCAACACATTCATGTTGTCTTATTACTCTATATATTACAAGTTGTTTTGTTTACATGGTGGAGGGGGAGGGGGAGGGGGGCTTAATTGACTTAAATTTATCATATAGAATGTTTTGAGGAGGATGGTTGGTAAAATGTTGCGTGATAGAGTGAGGATATTAGAAGAATGAGCGGATGCAAGAGGAGTGATGTGTTTGGAATGCGTGTAAATAAATTGAGATAGTTTGGTCATGTGGAACGGAATGGTAGGAGAAAGAATGACAAAGAGGACTATTACTTGCCTGAAAGGAGGGGTGTGAGGAAGCGCGTGCGTCCGAGAACTACGTGGCTTGACCATGCAGATCAAATTCTCAAGGACGGCCATGTTTTGAGTAAGAGAAATCAACGTGAAATTGAATAAATGTGGAAGAAGCGAAAAAAATATGTAAAGACAGATCTATATGGCGTTCTGTTCTCTCTACTACTACTACTACTATACCATCACGGCATATCCCACAAGTGGGGTAGCCAGCAGACAAGCTGGATATAAAACATGCAAGCTGTCTTCTCCGTGCCAATACAAAATCAAGACATTCAGGATGGGTGGCAAACCTCATCGCCGAATTTAAGATGTAAAATGTCTTATTTTTTTTGAACACCTGCCTTTTACAGGACACTCGAAAACTTATGGAGAAGAGTGGGAAACCAATTCTTTACCGGGTGCTCCACGGGATATCTGTTCTCTCTGCCTACCCCAAATGGGATACTGTGTGAGGGAATAGATAGAGAGAGAATGTTTTACAACTACCTACCTTTTACATTGAGGACCTATTTATAGTTTAATAAATAAATAAATAATGTTTGTTGTGCCTTTTCTGATGAAGTTTTCAAATTAAAATATCAAATATTAATTATTATAGCATAACTTTACTATACAATCATTGTGACTTTATACAATATTGATATTACTTAAAATTAAAAAATAAACTAGGACAATAGTAAAAGGAACATCATCGTAACACATTCTCTCTCTCTCTGATGGCACTACAGCTCGTATCGAGCCCACTAACTATTCCCCACCTGGAGAAGATGCACCGCATCCTTTCTGACGTCATCCTCCCACCTCAGTCTGAGTCTTTTCCACTTTTCTCCTACCACCTACCACCTGGGCTTCCAGTCATAATTCTATTAGAAACGCATGTGTTTGGTATTCTCTGTACATGTCCAGCCCATCTCAACTTGAGAAGTCTCGTATGGGTTGAGATGCTGTAGGGGTCTGATATATATCGTACAGTTTGTTGTTGTGTCGGATGCGCCACTGTTTCCCTTCCACTGGTCCATATATTCTCCTCAAGATCTTTCTTTGGAATATATCCAGTATTTCAGGCATCTCTGCCGTCAGTGTTAGCTCCTCACATCCATACACCAATACAGTTCTTACAATAGTCTTGTGTATTGTTATTTTAGTTTTCCTGTGGACGCTACGTGTCTTAAAGACTGGCAACAAAGATCTTTCACCTGCTACACTTTATTTATTCATAGAAATATAATTATATAAACCTTATATTGCAACTGTGGATAGCATATTTATATTAGTATTTTTGACAAGACGTTTATATCTTGTTACATAAAAATATAATTAACTTTGATACAGATAACTTGACTATTGTGATGTGTGGAAAACTTTTGTATGTCCCCTTATCCTAAAACTGAATAGAATTATTAACAAGGAAGATATAGTTACTATGCATATTGAGGTCAGTGATACTCCCATACTGTGGCTGACTCCCGTACTGTTATATATATATTTATAGTTACCATCTGTGGTGTGTTTTAATTTGAATAAATAATAAAGATGAAACTTTGTTTACAGATTTGTCTGAGTGTCAGCTAATGTCCGTCCCTGATGCCGTGTACCATCTGATGCGACACACATGCCTGCAGAGCTGTGATCTCAGCAGTAATGACATCACCAAGATACCTCCCAAGTTCGCAGACAAGTTCAGTCTTATCACAGGTACATACACGCGCACACACACCTTAACCAAATAGAAATAATTAATAACAATAATAATTGGTGAGATTTGGTGGAAAAATCATTTCAAATTTCCCACAATACCATTTTAATTCATTTTTCTGCCACCAGAGGCACTAGTTTATATAGAATCAGTTTGTAGCTAACTTCATATCATTAAGTTTATTATATAGAATAAATTGCAGAACCCTTTTCAGCTTTCTCACAGGTCAACCATCATTGAATAAACACGTCTTTATTGTGAAGCCATGTGTTTTAATGAAGATCAACCAATAATATATCAAAAACCCAGATATATCTTTTAAAAAAAAAAATAATAATAAACATTTTATTGCCTTGAGGCAATGTCTTCCAGTAAATCTACTATCATGTTTGATAAATATGACATAGAGAAAATAGGGTTATTTTGTGATTATCTATACTATACAAAAAAAATCATCTATCCAGATATACTACAGGATATCAAAGGATTAGGCTCAAAATACCAACATTATTATTTATGTTATTATTAACTTACGTATAATATTTTCATGCGATCGGTGTGGTGTGGAGGTAACGCTGTTGCCTTTGAGTCATGAGGTACCGGGTTGGATTCCCGGCCAGGGCAGAATGAATGATGACCTTTTTCAAATTGTCGTGGGTCTGTGTAATATTTAGTTGGTATATTCTGGAACAACTTTTTGATGACATACAAATTGTAAAAATAAAAAATTAAATTGATTTGTTTTGTGTTATAGACTTGAACCTGTCCCACAACCAGATGTCCAAGTTACCAGACGAACTAGGCAGGCTGCGCGCTCTGCAAACATTGGACATCTCTCACAACAGCTTTGTAGCATTGCCGCGTCCCGCCACGCACGCGCCAAACCTCATTACGCTTAACGCTAGTCATAACATTATCATAGGTACGTTCACACATACATCTTCTGGCCCTGTACCTACTGGAGAACTTACAATCAAGTGTGGGAATGGGAAATCTATTCTTTACTGATTACTCCACAAGGAACACTATGTCTCAATGGACGCCGTATTTCAGTATGGCCATCAAAGTTATTTCAACAATATTATATTTGCTTCTCACAATATGTTAGTTAACACGATATTACTCTTAAAATTATTGTGAATGATTGCTTTTAATCATATCTCACACTTGTTTGAAAAATTTCCCAATATTGCATTAAAATAGTGCTGTTTTGCTATAGCAAAACTTTGACATTTTTTTTATTTATAGATATTTCAAAATATAACTCGCTTTCAAGCCAGATGAATATAATATACTTTTATATACTTTTGGTTGGGCCATATTTACTTGTACTTACCTATTTAAAATTAATTGAATGTATGTTATTGTTTATGATAGAGTTAAGAATGAGTTGATGCAAGAGTGTAAATAAATTGAGATAGTTTGGTCATGTGGAACAAATGGAAGGGGAAAGAATGACAAAGAGGATATAATTGTCTGAAAGAAGGAGTGTGAGGAATTGTAGGCGTACGAGAACTACGTGGCTTGACCATGTAGATCAAATTCTTAAGGATGGGAAAGAAGTATGTAAGGACAGATCTATATGAGATTCCGTACTCTTTGCCCACCCCACTTGGGCTGCGGTATGAGGATATAGTAGGTATGGTAGTAGTATTGTTTTCTATGTCTGATGTGCATTGTTTTGTTATTTTTTTATTGTTATATTTGTAATGAAAGGCTGATTCAGCCGTTTGTCGTATAAATAAATAAATAAATGTGTGGTAATTTCAGAAGTGGACATTGAGATGGTTCGCACGGCTCCGTCACTCAGAAGGCTGGACCTGAGCAACAATCCCCTGGGCCCCAACTGTCACTCGAGACTGAAGGCTCTCACACATCCCTCTATCACTGTGAGCGAGAGGAAGGTAGAAGACTGGGAGGATCTCACTATATAATAATACTTATTACATTATATTACCTATACAAATATACACACCACACACACACACACACATACATATCATACATGGAGAAGAGATTATATGCATTAGCATATTTTTATAAATATATGCATATTTCATAATATGCATAACTTGTATATTATTTTAATGACAATCTGGTGTGATGATGCATATTTTTATTGTTTCTTGCATATTTATAGAAAATTATTTATCCAAATTAACATTACTAATGCAATTTTTGTTATATAATGATCGGCCATTTGAGCAACAAATCAATAGTAGTAGGTCCATCTTTATTTATATTATTTTGCATATTTTTAACATTTAATTTGCATACTTCTGGTGTTTTCATTTGCATATAATCTGTTCTCTATACAACTCTACTGAGGTGTTCTAGTCTAAACCGGTACCTGCTTTCTATGTATGTGCATATAATTATTATACACCCGGCCTAGCAGAACCAGAACTGGACAACATTACTTAAGACGGCAGATACCTTGTACTATGTATTGGTACAATTTATAAATTGATTCTCTTTCCCTTTGTCTATGGTGATGCAAAGTTTTATTGAGATATCTTGACTTGTTGTTGTTGCCTTTTCAGCTTCAATGTTTTATGAAAATATGTTTCATTTTAATATTTGTTAATATTTCTATTTTTCTAATATTAATGAAAAATATTGATGTTTAAAAGGCATATTTCAAAACACCGCTTTGGCTCATGGGCCCTTGTTCCTAGCTACAGTGTAAATAATAAAATACATGTCAGTCAATAATGTTGTAAATCTGCTAATAAGAAAGTTAAGTTTGTATCTTGTTATTCTGCTGCATGTGTACAGCGTAAGGCTCATTCATACATTGAATTGTATATTTATGTTACAACTAGAGATGTTCCCGCTAGCAGGTAAAGCCGACTGTCCGGCCACATTCGTAGTAAGCGACTATTCGGCTTGTTATTTTGTATGTATGTAATTCTGGGTAAAATTACATTGAATACAAACCTTGAATGTTTATTAATTATCTACTATTATATCTCATAATCAATCTTGATCCGTGCAAAAGCTAAAATCTAGTCAAGTTGGAAGATCTCTGTTCAATAACTTTATAATACTTTGTAATGATTGACATAATACCTAATCGATGCACTGTGAACAGTAAAACAAATAAATACCTCACAGCATCTTCTGCAAGCGGGGCAGCCAGCGGACCAACTGTAATATGCGTGTACTCCTCTGTGTGGCAACACAAGTTAAGATATTATTAGTAGCGCCGTATACAGCACCGCATCACTCCCATTGAATGTATGGAGTAATAATGAATAGGTACCTGCCTTATCTCTTAGTAAGCCGTAGCCGGAGAAGTTAGTGTCCAGTCTGTTGTAGTTACAATTACAAATAATAAATCATACAAGTATTATAGTTACATAATAATTATGTAAAGTGCTATTAAACTTTTATATTTTTATAATATTTATAAGAATCAAAGTGTTGTTATTGACAAAATGAAAACAAAACTATGACAAATTATGAACTCATATATAATACGTACATATATTATATATAAACACATACCATACATACATGTAACATTCAGATCTGAAACAATTTTAAAAAGTCTTTTATTTATTTTGCCCTGACTGTGAACTGAATCCGGGACCTCTTGACTCACATGTTATCGCAAGAGTGTTACCATTATGCTACACTGGCTGATTTCTGTCTCGTTATATCCTTTTTACATTCACTACAAACCGGCCCAGTTAAGTGAAAGCAATAGCATTTATTTAAAGTCACATTATGTTGTGTAGTAGGAGATATTCATTCATCAGAAGGCTGAGAAAGTAATATTATAAAAAAAAAACAAAGATGTGAATATGAAATTTTCCCTTTCCCTCAGTTCTGAGGATCGTGACCGTAATGTCTCATTCTATTCACCTCGTATAGTGTAAACATAATAAACCTCGAGTAGTGTGCTACTCCGAGTAGCCTTGTTGATTTGGTCATATCATCTTATTGGTGCTCGACCCCTTTCTCACTGCCCCAATCTCTGCAGACTGAATGGCTCGTATCACACGGCGTGTCTATCTGAGAGTTAGTTACATAAAGATATTTACATACCTCTCTGAGGGTGGACTCGAGTATTTACATATTAAGATGTGTTTCTTGTATATGGTTATATTGATTTGTCATTGTTTTACATTGTGTGCTTATTGTTTTTCTTATTTTAATATTTTATATGATGTTTAAATTGTAAAGAGATTATATTTTGTGAGATTATTAAGAATATAATAAGATGTTACTATAGCAGTGAACCAAAGTTTATATTTTTACACAATATTATAAACATGTGAATATACCTATTTAATAAAATTATAATTGCTATTACTAAAAATACACACTTTTTATCATAAAGTAGATGAGTGTATTCAAAATTTGCTATAAAACTCAATGTTGTGACAAAAATATGTTGATCATTATACTGTCACACTCTTTGTGTATAAATTAAGTAGAAGATCTCAGAAAAAATACAATATCTTTATTTATATAGAGTAGAATTTATGTAAGAGTGCCCCGCTCATAGGTAAATGATTACCAACACATCCTTCAGTAATGGGTATGCTACACACACAACACAATGCACCAGCCAATCACAGTGATGCTACTCGGTTACTAATACAATCACGTGTTCTGTAATACGCATTACCTGTGACTGTGTGCGTAGGGCACTATTAAAAAAATTCAAGTCTACCAACTGCACCTAGTCTTGTAGGAAGTTGTTTTCTCTCCATGCCAGTACTTAAGTAAAAATTAAGATATTCACTCAGAAGACAACTGAACTGTATCTAAACTTATATAGTATCATAGCAACATCTTCTCCCACAAGCGGGGTAACCAGCGAACTGAGTGCATACAGTAATCATGTATGCGTGCCTGTTAAAAATAAAACTTTCAGAATGAGTCAAACAAGGATTGAAATCAATAATTCTTATTTTTATATACCTACATATTGAAAAATATGGAATTCTGAACGGCAGCAGGGTTGCTCTTAACTGAAGATGTTTTTATTTTTTTTGTGTGTATAAATAAATAAAATGAATGTAATTATTAACATGATGTATAAATCAGAGGGAAACTACGTTATGTAAAGAAATATCATTATTATTATTATCCATACAACAAATACTCATAATTACAATGTAATTACATAATATACTTGTCACAATAATAACACACACACTTACTACATACATGTTGGTTATTATTAATTATGAAATTACATATTTCAGACATAGTGTGCTAGTATTTTGAAGCGGCTATATTTTGATATCCTGTATATCTGGATAGGTGAATTTTTTGTGTGACCATGACTGATCAAAATGAAGGCTTATCTGGTTGATGATGAAAAGTGTGGATGGCAATTCTGCCGCAACGTTTAAAAAAGAAAGAAAGATTGTGTATCATTATTATTACAACCTTCATGTAAGTAAGTGAATATGACATCTTAAAGTATATTATGAGGACTATACTAACTACAACACTATTATTAATATTATGTTCATATGGGAATTTGTACAAAGTACAATACAGTTTATAGTTTCCCTCAAAATATGGTGCTACCAGTGAATTGTAGGTGTATAAGAAACCTTCAGTGTTATTATAAATGTAATTAATTAATATAGTTTTGTATATTTTGCATTGTACGCTTTATTATGATTAGAAATAAAATAATTTTATACCTGATACTAATTACATTATTATTTGTACCCTCGTAATACTTTCATTCCTTCATTCATACCCCCGCATCAGGATGCTCAGGACAAAGGCTTCAAACCACAATGTTGCCAGAAATGTATATTTATATATATATGATTGTAGATTTTTTACGTATACGACGCGTCGAAGTTTTTGTTCGGAATCATTGGAATTCCATCATCAGGCAATGAGTCTACGTCTTCACCCATCAAGGAGCAGGAAATGCAAGAAATTCGTCCAGAATTAATTGCAGATAAATGCAGATAAAACAGTTCTTAAGCAATTATAAAAGACACTAAAATTTCTGAATATAACAAAAAATATATACCTATGTATAAAAACAATTATAAAAAATAGTATAAATAAAAGGAATAGATTTTCATTACTTATATACATTAATTAAACATTCGATAGAATTTACTAATACAATATAAAAACTGAATGAACACAATAATTATTCACAATGATTAAAACAACATAATCGTTCGCAATAGGTAACAAATTAACTGGATTAATATTCTTCACTACACTACTATGCACACTCAGAATACATAATTAATTCACAACATACAATATTAGGAATCAGATATAAAATGAAATGCAGCAAATCAAAACAATAAAATAGCAGAATAAAAAGAAAGGCAACATGATCAGGAATCAGGATCTCCACAAATTTAAAAAAAAAATGTCTGAAGGATTCTGAAATTGGGGAGCAAATAATCTCTTTAAATACTTACATGTTAAATGTTTGAAAAAGTGTTTTCGCAGAGCATATTATTCATATAAAAGTATCGCTTTTGGGTACTCTTCGTACAGTAGCCTTGAAAAAGGCTTTTTAGTTGGTCTTGAGAAAGACCGTTGGCTTCTGCCCGACGTTTCGTGCAGGATTCAACCTGACATCAGCTGGGGCGTAGAGGGGTAGTGGCAGGCTTCGGCGGCGCAGGTTTTGTGAAGGCAGCAGGTGTCGATGAGGGAGTCGATCTATATGTACTTATATAATATATGTATATATCTAAAGTCGTGTTAGTATTTATTATTCATAATAATAATAATAATAAGTGAGTAGCTATAATAGCCCAATACAGAAATAATGGTCAATATCTACTATAGGCTATGCAGTAGTAATGTAGTATCCAGTTAGAAAATATAAATATATTGATGATCATAGTTGTATTCATTTTAATAATCTTTCACTGTACACTGTTACAAGATATCATGGGGCATCCTGATATGAGCTGTGGGAGGGGTATGATTTATATAATGATTTATTCCTCTACATAGTGGAATTTCATGGCATAATATTATGCATTTTAATAATATTGCCAATCACTGGGCAAGATGCCCCCCCCCCCCACATGGCTTCTGTGATATCTTGTTACGTTATAGGTACAGTGAAGGATAATAAAAATACCGACAACTATAATAATATGATTATCAACTACTTACCAATAAAATACCTACCTACCTATATGTGCCATACTAATCTGCAGCCATACACATTCATATATTAAAATACTACTAGTCCATTTATGTTCAATTAATTTTTATGCAGTTTTGGATGTTTTCTGAATAAGATCAAAAAATATAGTTTGAACAAAAATAAAATAAGCGCGAGTGTTTCCGCCCGGGATCGAACCGGGGGCCTTCCGCGTGTTAGGCGGATGTGATAACCACTACACCACGGAAACTGACGCTCGATGCGTGATAAAAATTGTATATTAGAACTACGAGGTATATAATTTAGTTTCATAGCAAGATGTATGATTGTATTCTCTATGACTAGTGCGCAATGGTTTCGAACCTACCGATTTTTCGGTATTTATACCGAAATGGGCCGTGTCATACCGAAATGCCCTAAAATACAGTTTTCTACAAATTTATACATCTGTCTGTAAACGAGTGTAAAATCGCCAGATAAGAAAAGGATATCCGGTAAAAGTACCGGATACTTAATGATTCGAGCAAAATATAATCTTTAAGAAAACCGAAGAGTTTTTGAGATATTTCAAATTCCAATGCCATGTCGGAAACTCGGAAATCGGCGACAGGGGGTAGAAACTTTTATAAAGTAACCGGTATTGATATAAACAGTCATCGGTACAAATACCCGGTACATTGTAGTAAAAGTACTAAGAGAAAATATTTTTGAAGAAATCGAAAAGTTTTTAAAATATCTCATATATACCATTTAGAGAAATTTTAATATGATACATAATTATTATGTAATTATGAAAAGTAAGATTCGTATTATGTCGGAGTGAGTATTATATTTTTGTTGACATTCCGAATTTGGGTGCAAATATTTTATTTTATTATTTTTTACTTATTTTAATAGGTATAACAGCTTTGACAATGAATAAAACAATTAATTATTTATCACGCCAATTAAAGTATCTAAAGTATGAACAATTTAACAGCACAATATTTAACTCTTTGGACGCGCCAAAATAAATTTTAAAATCTTTGAGCCACTGCGATAGGTTGGAAGCCTATTTTTGAAATTCATACCTCTCTATAAATATACAACCCACACTCACGTAGTCTCAGAATAATGTTACAAATAGATCAAAATTTTATGTAATATACTAAAATTAACAAAATAATGTACTTATTTGAAGCAATTCAATAAATAAATTATCTCATATTTTAGAGCATTTGACACGCCATGATGCACTAACACTATTACAAATTTTAGTTAATACGTACACTCACCCCATCATTATGTCGCTATCAGAGATATGAAGCCATCAACGGCTTTGAATCGATTCTTCTACAGATACTTGCACAAATCGTTCACTCTATTTATAAGTTGCACAATTTTTACTTTAAGTGAAATATGCTTTTATATAGATAACTGATATTTGAAACTTCATAAAAAATCACTGTCATAACACACACTCACAATAGCGCGCATATAGAGAAATGTTAGAATAATATTTATAAAATTAATTATTTTTCAACTAATACAGTATAACACTACGGATGTACCTACATAAAATAAAACAAAAGAAATATTTTTTCTATTATACACAATTCACAAAGATTCACTATTCGAAATTTCTTTACGAGATTAAAGTACGAAACGTCCCGTTTGAATATTAAAATGCAACTAAATAGATAATAATATTATTTACAAATATGTGTGATCCCATAGAACAAATTTTATTATTGATAAATATTGATTCCAGAAATTTTGAAGCCATATGGTATTCCCGTGTAAAAGGTTTATTACCTTACGGTTGTAAACGTAAGGGACACAGTGCCTAATGGTTGTCTCCAATCTTTATCGCATTTATCCTAGAAAGCCGACGAAGACATATTGCATTGTCTTAATTTATGACGTAAAATAATTTTAAAGTAAGGTTTATCACAATAATAGTATGTTTTGGGTCCACAATATAGTAATTCATCCATTCATATCTTTACGGCGTTTAACATAAATGGTGCAACGGACCGGTTGTATGCAATAAAAAAATAAACATTTAGTATTGGGTAGTATACTTCAACGCGAATTTAAGACATGAAATGTATTCTTTTTCGAATATCCGCTTTTTGCAAGACACTCGAAAACTCACACCTATCATCTACCGAGTGCTTCACAGCTTAAGCAAATGTTTACTTTAATTAGGTTAAAATTATTCCATGGAGTCTCCTAGAATAGAATTGGTATCCCACTTTTTTATGCTAGCATTAAAGTGTTCGTAAAACCTTACATATTTACTTATTAATCTACATGCAATATTGGATATTTTGTTAGAGATAATCAGCCGTATGCTGAGTAAGAGAAATTGTCGTGGGTGTATGAGAAATTGTATGAATGTAGACGAGCGAAAGAAATATGTAATAATAGATCTAGGTATATGCCATTTTGTTCTCTCTGTTTACGTCACTTGGGATACAGCATGTTTACCACTAGATTAGTTCATCATTTTATTGTTGGCTTAATTAAAATGTTGAATACATTAAGCGAATTCCTCTGATTCCGTGGAGCACTCGACAAATAATAAGTCTTTCACTCCTTTCCGTAGATTTCGAGTGTCCCGTAAAAGGCAATGTTCAAAAAAATGCGTCTTAAATTCAGCGGTGGGGTAAGCTACCTATCCTGAATTTCATGTTTTTTTGTTGACACCGAGAGAACAGTTTGTATGTTTATTGAACGAAAACGGTCTACTGGTTTTCCCATTTGAGGTAGGTATATACCATGATGGTGTAGTAGTAATTTCCTTAATTTTTACTGTCATCTTCTAACTAGTGTAGCGAAAATTATTATATTATGCTCATTTTTGCTCATTTAGTAAACATAGGCATATGTAGGTATCTATCTATCTATTTATCTATACCCTCACGTCGTGTCCCAAGTGGGCTAGGCAGAGAGAACGGAAAGCCAAACAGATCTATCTTTACACACTTCCTTCGTTTTCTCCACATTCATACAGTTTCTCATACACGTACGTCGGTTCCTCTTACTCAACACGCGGCCGTCCTTGAGAATTTGATCCACGTGATCAAGCCACGTGGTTCTCGGACGCCCGCGCTTTCTTACACCCTTTCTTTTAGACAAGTATATCCTCTTTGTCATTCTTACGTCGTTCATTCGTTCAACAAGGCCAAACCACCGTAGTTTACTCACGTGCATTCTGTCCACAACACTCATCTTGCATCCGCTCATTCTTCTAATATCATAATTCTTCACTCTATCACGCATCGTTTTACCTAGTATTCATAAGTGACGGTACCTTCTGGTACCGTCACTTATGTAAAATATGTAGGTTTGTTTATTTCAAAACTGAGATATGTATATCACATAATATAAAAATGCAAAACTAATACGGATGCAAGTTTATAATGAACATTTTCTTATATCAGTCAGAAATACTTTGTATGTTTTATTTTTAAGTACTATGCACCTAAAACCACAATCCTCATGTTTTGGATAAGGTTCCAAGACTTACATACACTTGCGCAAAATAATGGCGCGTATTTTAAATGACGAAAACGTACAAGATTTTTCATTATATTTATAAATCAAATTTCTTAGTTTTATAATAATAAAAATGTCTAGATATCCACAAGATATCATTAGATATATGTAAATATATTTTTACAAACAAATGTTGTCAATAAATGCCTCTTTATGAAAAGATATTCGACAAAATAGGCTAACACATCTATGTTTGTGGATAGCAGCAGTGGCACGGACAATAGCGCCCAAACATAGATGTGGCTCGCACTGAAAAAGTGAGGTAAATAAATTATTATAAAATCAAAATCCCTCTGCAATTATCAACATTTTAACATTCCGCTTAAAATTATAAAAAACTTTCAATAGTCAATGAAATAAAATAATAAAAATCAATAGGCACACACCATATACATTTAGGATAATAAATTGTAAGATAAAACATTATTATACTGAAAGTATATATCTTGTGTAGTGATATCCTAGTTAGCAATAATTATTTTCACACATACACTCAGATCAGGCCACAAACAACACAACAGTTTCAAAAGATCAAACAGGAGCATCAACACACCTACAAATATAAGTAGAAAATTAAAAACAACAAATAAATTGAAGAGAAAACAAGTGACAGGCATCAACATGATCCTTTTTGTGATTTAATATCATGCTAACTGCCATAGAATAATAAATACACTAAAGTACTAACTGCTATTTGTTCTGTTTCTTTAATGGAAGGTAATGAACATAGAATAATACATATACTAATTGAACTGGTGTTTTTTCATAATTTTTTTGTTCATTAGAAAACAATCTTCTCTGGTTTTTGATTTTTTTGTTTGGCGGTTCCAAATTTGTATTTACACATAATATAACAGCAGCCAATCAAAACTCAGTATTTTTGCGCATGCGTATTTTTCATCCCTCTTCTTCTACCTTTAGACGCTAGTTCAATGTTAACACGTGTTCCTGCTTTGTCATTTTTTTAATCATACATATAATGTGCTTCAAATCGTTACTCATTTGGTCAAATGTCATAGCACTGCCACTACCGAAAAACATGAGAGTATATTTATATGGAGATCAAGATTCTACTAACTTTGCTTGATGTTGGTGAGGGCAAAATACATAGCATAGTACTAATGGATGTATATACATATACCTACTCGACAATATGGGAATTAGTATTGTTCAGAATCTGAGTATTCGTTTTTATGTATTCGTTCTTCAACTTAACTCGAAGAACTAAATCCTCAATGCCAAATCTGTTCGGTCTTTTTCGTTCTTTTGGGAAAAATTACATTAAAGTACTATATTTTCAAAGAAACTAAGGTTTAACATTGCGTGGCAAATAAAGTCACGTACGAGATTTAAATCTTCGTGTGTGTTTTTTTTTTGGAAAAAAAAACCTTAAGATACTCTATTTTCAAAGATACTAAGGTTTCATGTTGCGTGTCAAACGTTGAGAACGAGATTCTTGGATTTAAATCTACGTGTTATTATTTTGGAAAAAACGCCATTGGAGTATTCTATTTTCAAAGGAATTAAGGTTTTATATCGCGTGTCAAATGTAACAAACATGATTCAAAGATTTAAATCTTTGTGAAGTTGTTTTGGTAAAAATACCATTAGAATACTCTATTTACAAAGAGACTAAGGTTTAAAATCGCGTGACATATATCACAAACGAGATTTAAGGATTTAAATCTTCGTGTCGTCTTTTGGGAAAAAGGCCTTTAAAATACTTTATTTTCAAAGAGACTAAGGTGAAAATCGCGTGACAAATTCCACGAACGAGAACGAATTGTTTTGAAGAACGATGTCTCAAGTACCGATTACTGAAAAAGA
The DNA here is from genome assembly GCA_947579605.1 of Athripsodes cinereus. Taxonomy (NCBI): domain Eukaryota; kingdom Metazoa; phylum Arthropoda; class Insecta; order Trichoptera; family Leptoceridae; genus Athripsodes; species Athripsodes cinereus. The sequence goes on along the minus strand of OX388308.1, from coordinate 6,497,671 downwards.
ACTGGATTTACCAATACTAATGGGAATCATTGTGAACAGCATGGACACTTTAGTCAAGTCAATATATCCTAATCTGGAAAACTGGACAAATAAATCAATGCCATGGTAGTGTGAGCAAGCTATCTTAGCACCAAGAAATGATGCAGTGAAAGATATAAATGATCGTTTACTCCAATTTTTTTATTGTGGACATATAACTCAATCCACATAACAATTGAACAAGATAGAACAGTAGACTTGCTGGTGGAATTCCCAAATTCATTGAAAGTACCTGAGGTTCCACCGCAAATTGAAGTTGATACTAGGAGCAATACTGAAATTACTGAGGAATTTGTGCAATGCAACTAGACAGTCGCAGTCTAATGTACATAATTGAAGCAAGAATAATGTCTGGATGCCCTTCTGGTGAAAACATATTCCACCACCGTGACCTGCCTATGAGGACAACACGTTTTGCTTGGAGAAGTGAATAAATAAGAGTCCTCCGACTTCTGAAATCTCCGGGTATGGGGGGAGTCTTCAATATTTTTACAATTCTATCTCTTGTGTGATGATTCTATTCTTAGATTTTTTTACATTTAGATTATTTATTTTATTTTTATTGATTTTTTCATTCACTTTTATATATTATAAGATAATTTTTTATATACTTTAGAAATTATTAATAAATAAATACTATATAAAATATTATAAAATAAAAACCCTGTTTACTTTCAGTTGATTGCTTTATTAGTATTAAAAGCTTTTCGGACATATGTCCATCTTCAGTAATAAGCACTTATAATTAGTAGTGTATAATACACTGGTATACTCTAATTACTCGTAAACGAGTTGATGGCCTTTGAAATTAAAATAGAATATACTGTGGTATAAGATAGGTATTTCTTTAAATTTATTATAGTATAATAATAATAAAGATAATTTGTATTTGGCGCCGTTTAATGATCCGTGACCATCTCAAGGGCGCCATGGCTTTTCTTGAAAAGCAGTGTTTTCAGCTTACTCCTGAACGTTAGGATTCAACACAGCAACCATTAGTAAATTCATGTTTATATTTTGTAATATGTGATGTTAATTATTTTGTAATGATAAATTTGTTTCAAATATTTTCTATTAATATAAATGCTTAAACATTAAAAAAATCGTTTATTTTTTATAACAGTTAATACCCAATTATTGTATAAATAATTTTTTTGTTTATATATATGTACATATTTATAATTCAATAAATTTCTTAGTCCTCTAACACAGTGTTCCGCAAACTTTTTGTGTTCAAGGTACACCTATCAAATCAAAATTTTTTAGAGGTACACCAAAGATAAAAAAGGCTCTCCTGCCCCTCGCCCAACAAAGCGCCTGCTCTTATAGCTCTCAGCTATTTTTAGGTGTATTATCTTAACAAAACCTTGACTTTTTTCCGCGGCACACCAACTGATGACCACGGTACACCAGTGTGCCGCGGCACACGCTTTGCGGAACACTGCTCTAACATACTTTTATCTGTTTTTTTACTTTAATGTTGTTTCTGGTGTATATAGAAGATATAAAAAATATTACTGCCTAAATAAAATAATATTCTTGCAACACATATGTTTTGATTTTTATTTATACTTCATATAAATTGATCTATCATGGTCTTAATGTATTTATTTATTCTTAGTACATCATCATAAGTGTTAACAGAACAATTTTTTTTTTTTTTATTACACCAATAAATAACAAATATTATACATGTTTTCATTGATGCTGCCCAACTAGGTATAACCTGTTCTAGGGCAAACATCTCACAAACATATCAATCATACTGAAACATATAGGTACACAATCACAAAAAGCATTCATCTCCTATATTAACACAATCACATTCATAACAAGAAAAACACTGCTGCAAACCATCCATACATGAAACAACACACAAACAAAAACAACAAACCATTTCTCCATATAAAACCAGAATAAAAAAACAACACATCCCTCAACCACACACATCACAAATCCCACACCACACACAACACAAGTTTATCACCCCACATAAAACACAAAACAAATCATGGAACAAATCCTAAGATATCTTGCAATCTCTCCATTGGCAGATCAGACACCCACCCATAACATGCTCTTTTAAATTCAACAAAAACAGTGATTTCTCTAATCTTTAGAGGCATGATATTAAATAGTCTAGATGCCATCCACACAAACTGCCGCTGTCCGAACACTGTAGATCTGAATGGAGCGATACAACCAAATGACACCATCTGTCTCGTGACCCTAATACTTTGCTGTGACCTCCTCCAACCCTGTCTAATTGTGTAAAATTGAACTAGAGCCTTCCTAATATATAGGTGTCTCACAGAAAGAATCTTCCTATCATCAAATAATTGAGTGGTTGGATACCTCCTCTGCAGTTTAAACATTATTTTTAAAACCCACTTATGTGAAGGACAATAGAAGGACAATACATTATTTAAAATACTAGGACGATATGCAGTGGCGAGTCAATTTGTTATTTTACTAAGATTCCTGGGCAATGCCGGGTATTAAAGCTAATGATATTAGTAGTTATTGTGTGGAATTGTTACCATAGGCTTATACTCATAATCGCTGATGATTCTGAAATAAGAAAAAAATTGAAAAATAATAAAAAACTAAACCTGAAAAATTTATGATTTAAAGTCAAGTAACATGTATTTTGATGAAAATATTCAATGATCGAAAAAAAAAAAAAAGACATTTTACATCTTTAATTCAGCGATGCGGTATGCCATCCATCCTTGTGTCAAAATTTTTTGTTGGCACGGAGAGGACAGCTTGCATGTATATTATGGAGCTAATTCACTGGCTACTATATGTGTGGGATATGCCGTGATGGTATAAATATACCACTTAATACTCGGGTTGCGTAGTATTTAAAAAAATGTTAACACTAACCACCCTTATTGATGGACACTCAAAGTAGTCGATTGCCAAAATAGATATTGATATTGAAAGTAGAGAGCTTATTATTTCAACGTAGAGTAATATGAATATAGAGTGCGGACCACATAGTTTAAAAATATAATATCAAACCAGAGTGGACTTTAAAGGTAGGCATGTAATGTTCTTGTAAAATTTCTCCACCCTATAATGATAAATATACTAAAAACAACAGCTTCGGAGACTTATTCTGTTAATTTTTGTATAATTATATATAGTTTTACGTGTATAATTTTTAGTCCCCTGTAAAGAATAGATCTCCATAAGTTTTTTAAAATAATATTTTCCATAAATTTTCAATTGTCCTGATGTTTGTAAAACTTCACATTGGAGAAAATTAACTTCTACAATTCAGCGATGAGGCATACAAGCTATCCTGAATGTGTTATTTTTTTATTGTTACAGAGAGGACAATCTGTATGTTTATTACTTGCAGTTGGTTCGCAGACTACCCTACTTGTGGGACATGTCGTGATGGTATAGTAGTAATATTTACAGCTTATTATTCTGGCTGGTCTTAAGACGACACATTTGTGGTAAGCCTGCCTTAAGCTTGATTGTGTTTATTTTTTTGTTAAATGAATAATCTATTATCGCCAATAAAGTTTTATTATTTATTATTGTAATAATATCAACAAAATTATGAAATGTAGTCCCATAAATCTAAATCAACACAATAAGATCTTTTGAATTTGGTGTGCTATTGCTATGCTTCTTACTTTCCTGAGATATTTGTAATATTATGCTCTAGGAAAAAAAATCAAAATATTTTGAAGAACATTAGAACTGAGGCTAAGAGCAAGAGGTCATAGTTGCAAAAAGGTGATAGAATAGAGAACATAAAAGCATAGTTATTTCATAAATTTATTAATTTTACAGTATTCTAATAACATTATTAACATTGGCATAAGAATTAAAAATTCATATCTGTCGAGATATATCACATTATAATTAAATATTCTATAAAAATATGATATTATCATAAGTAACATATAAATAATATACTTAAATTTTTAAATGTTGATGTTATAAATTTTGTTACAGTAATATTTTTTATAGAGTTAAAAGTTTCCCCTAGTTATTGCTGGAGACTTTCACAATATAAATACAAAGTATTGCTGTAACTTTCCACAACTTGTTTAAAATACACTTCTTTGTTTCTTTCTTCTCAATCTCAGTTTCTAAATACTTTTTCTTTTGAGTAATATTTTTTGATGAATTCAAAATTTATTATCCCGGTCTTTTGTAAGCTGGAGTTACCCGCTCCTCTGGAGTGTAAGAAAATAGCACGATACACACCCACAAATGAAGTAATATCTGGAAACCATAAAGCCATATCATTATAAGCCACAGCTACAAAGAAGATCAAAACATATTCTCAACTTCTTAACAAGTGTGGACATTCCTGGTTATTTAACAAAAACATTGTTCAAAGAGCATGGTCATATTATAGACATCCATATAAATAATGGTGTTTTTCTTTTTATAAATTTGTTATAAATACGTTACATAATTTATGAAAAATTTTGATAAATACATTAAAAAAATGCAAACGCCCGAACAGGTAAAAATATATTTTTAATACCTGCTTTTACAGAGATTAAAGCATCATTGAGTTGTAATAAAAGTACATTTTGATCATTTGTAAGTAATATGTACAAACCATGTAAGATATGATGAAGATTCTTGCTACAGGATTACGTCTAAGGAATACTCCAACCCTGACACTAAAACTGTCAAGAGTGGAGTACACTCTCTTAGCTCCTCTGGAGAAATGGGAGTCCCACGGACTCTCCTGCATCATTAATGGGAACCTTGCTTTTACTGAAACATCAGAATAAGTTTTCAAAAAAACTTCATACACACAATTATGACAGCAAAATACAATTTTTCTGTGAAATGAAATGAAATCATACCATACAATATATGCTATATTATGTACAAATAAGTTATTATTAGCTGTATTCTTCACTATTATTAAGTATAAATGTGTATATGTAAGTTATCATCATCTATATTGTTCACTATTATTAAGTTTTTATATTTGTATAAATAAGTTACCATCGTCTGTATCATTCATATTAATAATCCTCGATTGTTTGTTTTTCATATTAATCAAATCTGATCTGTACTTTGTCTAAAAAAGAAAACACATTTAAGATAAATAAACAATAAATATGTATATTTACTATGTTCGTTTTCAAAAGTTAGAATCAAAATACCTCAGTTTTTTCCAACTGCAACCTCAATGCATTCCTATCTGATGTGACACTTTCCAGAGCTGCCTGTTTGGCCACCAGGGCCTGTGTCAGGAGTCTGAATCTTTCATCACCACTCTCAGATACATGCATGTTACTTGAACTCGTACTCTGTGTGCTGAAAATAAAATATAATATGGAACAGAACCACAGCATAAAATTAAACTAATGATGATTATTTGTAACAACTAGTAGTAGTACCTTAAATGTTCATGTTCTTTAGATTGATTGTCCCGCAACTTAGCACGTAAAGATGAAATCTGATTGGCAGTTTCAATTTGAAGGGATTTAATTTCCTGAAATGTAAGAAGAATATTTATAAAGCTTTGAATTTTATAATGGACAGAGACTATATAGAATATGATAGTAATTATGCTGTAAAATATATTCTTCTATACCATCACGGCATATCCCACAAGTGGGGTAGCCAGCAGACCAGCTGCATATAAAACATGTAAGCTGTCTTCTCCGTGCCAATATAAAATCAAGACATTCAGGATGGGTGGCAAACCTCATCGCCGAATTTAAGATGTTAAATGTCTTATTTTTTGGAACACCTGCCTTTTAAAATATATTCCCGTCACAAAATATTTCAATATACCTAGTGAAACCATTTATTATGGCAACAGATAATTAATTATTCTGTGCCATATGCAAAGTTATATGTTTGTCAGTTACATAATAAAAATCTTTGATAATATTAACTTACTTTGCTTAATGCATTAGCATTGAGTTCAGCCATTTCTTTGGCCACTTTCTCCTGTCGGAATGCATCTTTAATAATGGAATATTGTCTTTCAGTATTATTCAGTCTCGCTTCTAATAATTCAATTTCTTTACCCTTATTCTCTAATTCATTTTGTGTTTTTGAAGCTTCCTCTATAGCTTCATCTCTTTCTGATCTAATAAAGTTATATAAAATTTAATAAAATTACAACAATGTTATGAAAATTTGATAAAATGAAAACCAATCAACAGGTTTATGATTTATAATATTCATCGATATTACTTACTTTAGCTGTGATATTTGATTATTGAGATTATTAATTAAATCGTCATTGACCCCTCCAACATTTCCCCCCAATTCCTCAATTAGTTTTTCCTTCATAGTCAGAGTACTGTTGGCTCTAATCTTATAATTCTTCCAATCCGCTTGTACATTTGCCAACTCCACTTTAGATTTTTCCAACCTTTCTTCAACCGATTTTAATTTACATTCAGATTCTGATAAATTATTTAGCAATTCAGTTTTCTGTGAATTAAGCGACAATTCTGTCAGCTCCATTTGTGTTACTCTGAAAAAATATATATATATTGCTAACTGAGGTTTCAGAACTCTTTTATACATACAAAACGATTCTGTATTCAATATTACAAACTACATTTACATTTTGTAGGTATTTGTGTAAGTAATAATAAAATTTAGATGAAGTACATCTATTTACTGGTAAATTAATTTAGTTTAGATGATAAAATAATATAAATAAAAAATACTGTACAATCAAGTAAAAGTAAACAATGTTTTTCATTCATACTATTTTATAATCTAAATTAAAATGATCTTTCGAAAATCGGTAAGTTAAATTAATATAGGTGAAATTTTCTGTCAATGTAGAATATTATATTAAATGTGATTTGAAATAATGCACAATTTACTTTCCAATACCTTTTTTGTAAATCTTGTATTTCACTCTTCAGACTATCAACAACATCTTCTGAATACCCTGGTTGTGATAAGTGACTTCCCGAGAGGCTGATTTGAGTCTCCAACTCGTAAACTTTTGTAAGCAGATTTTCATTTTCCTTTTGTACTTGAAGATATTTTGCCTCCATTTGTTTCAGTTTCACCATACTTTCTTCAGCACCTTAAAAAATAATTAATGAATATTCTTGTCCATAAATTCCTTTTTTTTTATTTTGAAATGAAAGATAAATAAAATATTAGGTATTATACTTTTCTCTGCACTCTTTACTTTGTTAATCAACAAAGACACTTCGTTATTGACCACATTTATTTCATTTTTTAATAATTGATTCTCCATTGTAACAAAATTGTCGGTAGTATCTCCATTATATTGGTTTCCATTTTTCTCATTTTTGGTGAAATTTTCTGCTGTATTTACAGGAGTACTGCTGCTTGAATTATCCACAATGTCAAATGAAACGGGGACATCTAAAAAAAATATTTTATTCAAATAAAATGTGCAACTGAAAACACAGTTTTTACAATAAATAAATGTAAAGAAATGGAAATGGTCCAAATTTTACTATTTTTCATAATATAATGACCTGGTTTCGATTTACGAAGTCATTGTAAAAATAATTTTACTACATGCCGTGTTTTTACTTCAATATTTAATCTAAGCAATGTGTTTTTAATACATATGATTCTTCACAACACAATTTATATTTTAGGAAAGATTGAGATAGTGGGAGTATTATATATAAATTAGGCAATAGTATTATATTGGGTATTTTCACATTAAATGTCCAATTTTAAGATACTGCGTATCAAAGTAATGAAGCACTATGAAGGTCTTATTTTTTTATTTGTGTAATCAAAAAAATATTAATTTCTACGTAATAAGTTAAAAAAAACTATTGTGAAAAATTTTGAGTAAGGTCATGGAACTGAACAATCAATATGAAGGGTGCACGGAAAGTATATTATTATTAGTTCAAGTAGAAATTAAGGTGTATGATACTATCTACTGATTAGCTCTCTGTAAGCCATAAAATCAGACCTCAATAAATATTGTATTATATTATATTTTACGTTATGTTATTATTATGGTTATTTTTCAGTTGTGTTTACCTTTCAGAGATGAAGTTTCTGAGGATAATTTGGATTCGTCTTCGTGTAAAGAAGTAAAATGTGCGAAAGAACTGGATTGTTTCATATTATGTTTACTTTTTGCGGGGCTTCCGTTAATTTCTAATGCTTTTTTATTTCCTTTCTTCAAAGATACTGCTTTCAAACTGCTCTTAGACTCAATATTCAGATCTTCCTTAGATGGGGAACTTTCTGTGATTTCATCATGTTCCTTGGAACTCACAGACTCATTCATCAGTTGAAAATTTAATAAACTAGTTTTATCTTTTTCTTGAAGAACGGCGGCAGCATTTTGATCAATTTTGTTTAATAAATTCTCTGCCTTGTCTGCCAACTCACTTAACCACGACATGATAATTAATCAAATATTTACTCTTCATTAAGTAGTACCAAATGTACTTATACTCAACAACCATATAAAATTTAATAAAAACAATTATATTGCATACAACTTACAAACTTTCACTAAACTACATTAACGAAACGAAGATGATACACGACATTAGGTATATCATAAAATATTAATCAACCAAGGCCAAATTAACTGTCAAATGCATTATAAATACCAATGAAGTTTGCACAATTTTACTTTTTTTCCACTCGTAGTTTTTATCTATGACTCAGTAACACCAACCAAGCAATAAAAATGTCTTGGATGAAAACTATAATAATATAGGCAAAGCCAGGAACTTGGCCAATTCTGAGAAAAACTACCTAGAGTTTTCTCGTTTTCACCTGCAAGACGTACACTAAGTACAGTATTTGAATGTCATTTTGGCATATTTTATAATTTAAAGCTAATTTTTATCTATTTTAATAGATACCTAAAATTAACATTAAATCTTATGTACAATTGAATTTTAATTTAAAAAAAAACCTTGCATGTTTAGTGCACGCGGCTGATCTGCTGGCTACCCCAATTGTGGGATAAGTCGTGATTGGATAGTAGTTCTACCTCCACTCTTTAACCTATATAAAAGTTATAGTGTCTACATAACACTTTAGAAACTTCTATCTATCTATCTTTAGAAACTTATTAAACCAAAATGTATAGATTTAAGTAAGGTCAACCGGGGCTATTGCGTCACAATTCTATTAACCCCATTTTCAGTTGTTTATAATATTTTTTCTTTTTGACATATACTACTGTGAGTAATAATACAAGACCCCATGTTTTATAGGGATTAATATTATGATGTCATCTTATTATGTTGTACACAATTTTTGGGTAAAAATAATGATTTTTTGAAAGTTGAGATTTTCAGACGCTATAACCCCAGTTGGGGTTATTGCATCTTTCGGTAGTATCATGTAACTGGCAAAGCTACAAGCAATATTTGACCATTCATTCTATTACATTTATAATTTTATTGTTTATTATTATCTCTTACATCTGATTCCGTGCAAGGTTTCACCAAATCGAGCAAATAAAAAAATACGGGGCTATAGCGTCTAGTATACATAGACGCAAATACCCCATACAAAATTTCAGGGGAGACAAACAATTTTGTTGTCATAGGTTCATATGTCATAATAGTTCATTGGATTGATTAAAAATAAAACAACATTAAATGTCGGGTATTTATTATTTTTATTATAACAAGAACAATCAATTATTACGAAAGAACATAAAAATAAGAATAATTATTTTCACTGGGTATAAAATACAAAATATTATTGAATATTAAACACTTAAAGTTTTATTTAAAGATAAGATGCCCTCGTCTGGATAATTATGCACCGTTTTGGAAAACCTGCAATAGATTACTTTAATTTAAAAAATACATAATATAAATAGAAAACATATATAAAACGAACACTTAATTAAAATGTTTAGGATCCCTTATATGGGGCTATTGCGTTACACTAGTTGCAATAACCCGGATAAGACAGACGCAATAACCCCAAAATGAAATCCTAGTCTTAACTTTTTTAAATGCATGCTGCCATAAAATACCAAGCTAATCACATAAAATAATTAATAAAAAACAATGTTTAATAAATAAAACAACTACTTACAGTTATATAACATCGATTTTCTGCAAAAAACCTGAGATGATAATGGATTGAAAAGTTGATGTGTCACTAACGAAGAATCAGAACAATGTGCCAAAATTAAGATGGCGTATTATAAAGAATAAAAACTGTCAAATATAGTATACGGGCACTTAGCTTCCAGTTTTTGTACTAAAGATTATCATGAGATGGCTTTAGTAGTTCTGGAATAAATCTTTCATCTGATAATTTTAATAGACGCATTCACCCCGTAGACGCAAAAGCCCCGGTTGACCTTATAGGTATTTTAAGGAAAAAATAAATTATTTTACTAAAACTATAAACGATCTCATTTTTTCGTTTTATTTCATGTTAGTTTGACATCACCAAAATTAATGAAATTGATTTTATATGTGTGCCCAATTTAAGTCCTACATATTTATATTTTTTACTTTGCATAAAATGACAATCGTTCTTGTTTAAATTACGCTTGCATCTAAAACAAATTGATATTTCACACACTACTTATTATTTTGAAAAAGCTAATCATTTTGCATGTATTTCTACGTATTACATTTTAATATATTATTATACTCCATGTTGTAGCTAGATAAAAATGTTTTAATGTTATGTATCTAACTTTTTTGTAATAAATAATTTTTACTATGTCATTTATCCCTTTGTATTATTATTAAAGTTTAATTTATCGACCGATGGTTCTTGGTGGAAGTTCATATTAATAATTTTTAAAATGAAACATGATATTATATAGGTAGTAATTCCACTGTTGACTTTATTATTATTTAAATGACTTCAATATTCAGATTCAATTCACAGGTCTTTGTGGGTGTGCTGTGTAATAATAATAAACTTTTGTACTCGAGAATCCAAATTTTTCAAAAATAGCGACTTCCTAAAATCTCTTTAAATAAATAAACATAGCATTGGGAAGAATGAACACACTTGAGTATTTTTAATGTTTAATTTATTCAGAATCAATAAATCATCATGATAAAGCAACAGAGCTTTTCAAAAATAAATTACACAGATCTAATATGATATACACACAAGTATCGTTAGGAACACCTACACTGCTCCTAGGTATATTAATTAGATAAAAATGACTACAATAGCATAATAAATGCATTAAATACTTAAATCACTATTTAGAATGTATGAGTTTTTCTCCTGTAGTTGTGTGAATAATGATTGTCTTGCTATACAGCAGTTGCATGAATTATCCTTTCATAATTACTGGATGTACAAATTTATGAAATATTTCTGGAAATAACAACAGAGGTTTTGTTTATTGAAATGACAAAACTTAACTTCTACAAAATACTTTTGAAATAATATATATTACAAATACTACAAAATTACAAGTGATAATAAAGACATAATCAATCAATGGTATTTTCATTATAGTACAAATAGGCAAATTTCAAAATTGTGTGTGAGTTTAATTAAATATAATAGTAATTGAGAAATTTGAAAGTAAGAGCAGATACTGAATTCATAATCAGCCATTTCTTGAAGTCCGATCAAAATTCTTAATACATATTTAGCAATAGTAAGTATTTATACAAAAAATTGTTCTTTTTTTGAATTTGAATTACAAAATCTAGGTACACTAATATTTGTTTTCCTTTTTTTTATAATGTTTAATCCAGTTATAATCATAAATTTAAATAATTATGTTTAATTCTAACATTAACAATGTGTTTAACACTATTGTTGAGAATTAAGATAATATTTAAAAAATTAAGTCATGTTTTTCATTAGAAATAAGAATTAATTATTTTCATTTTCAAATACAATTCAGTACAAAGTGAAAATTAAATTCTACCTGAACAAGAGTGTTTGTAGGTATAATTATATAAAAATAATTTGAATTTATGGTCATCAAAATAATGATGACATATTATAGATTTGAATCATAAACAACAAAATTGACAAAATCATACTAAAAAAGGTTCATTAGACTTCTAGAAGTAGGTATTTGTAATTTAGTAGAACTCAATAGAATGTCATAAACTTTCTCAAGTACCTACCTACTTGAAATACTTAACAAATTATATCATAACTTTTAGAAAGTTTTTCTTAAATTTTTCTTTTATAATATCACTAAAGAAAAGCTTTATAAGCTATAAAGGCTAATTTTATGACTAAAATGGGACAAGTAAGATAAATATATAAATATTCAATATATAACACATGTAAAAAAAAACATATCAAATTCAAAAGTTGGTTTCTGCAATACACATTGTCTTACTATAAAGGTCTAACTAGGCATGAAAAAATTAATCAATGATCCAAGATCCTTAGATAATGAATACCAAACTCTCAATAGACAAAAGACACATTAGACCTTTTGACAATAAAATATTTAAATTTGGAAGCTTATACATATATTTTAAAAAATGTGCATTGTTTGTCTTGTAGTATCCTCAAATTTATAAACTTAAAAAAAAAAAAACAACAGACATTAGGTCCTCCAAAAACCTAGTGACACTACAAGTATTAAACATAGACTTCAATAGTAACAATTAATTTACTTTGAAATGAAAGAAATGTTTTTTTATTTAATCAAAACTTCAAAACATAGCGTTAAAAAAAACAAAGTGTTTCTAAAAAATTGATTTAACATTAAGACATGAAAAACAACAGATAAGTAGACAAAAAAGTTCACAATTGATTTTTATCTTTGAGACAAATTTTCACAGTGATGGGCAAATAACATATGCACAATAAATAACATTTTGAGCACTCTTTGAGAATATCCAGATAAAAATAAAACAAGTTATATATATTAAGAGAAAAACAACATTTAACACTAAGAATCAAAACAGATAAGCTATGATTAGTTAAACATACTAATGGCAGACTTCACTAACAATGTTTTCATCTTCGCTGTACTTAATACTTCTTAGGAGATATATATTCACAGGAATTCTTTAATGAGAATTTTCTGACTTAATATTTTGTCCATCATTTTCAGCTCCAGAGGCCTCAGCAGGTGGAGTTTGTCTTGTGCCTGAAGTATTCATTACATTTGTAATGAAAGAAGATGTTTCCACTTGCAGGGCTGCCAATTTCTTTTGCAACTGTTGGTTCCTCCTGATTAAGATAACAGTTTTCAATGCTATTTCAATTAATCTCTCATTCCTCGCTTTCACTTCAGGTGATAAGTTGCAGTGTGCGTCTCTCTTATAACGGTAAACACCTGGTTCCACTTGTTCCATGACAGCGGCAAATGCTTTGGCTTCAGGAATATTCAGATGTGGAGGGAATGGTGAAGGATATGGCGGTTCAGAAGATTGACTTGATGAAGATGGAGAAGGTGATGGCTCTGGTTGTTGCGGTAGTACTTCCATCTGAAGTTGTGCGGCTGGCTCAGGTTGAGGATGGATATCAGTCAGACGAGACACCCTTGCTCTAAAGCGAAGTTGATGAATCCTCTTTGCTTTAGATTCTGTAACAAGTGAAAATAAAGTGAATTTAAACAACAAAACAATATTATCAAAAGCCCTACACAATAATTATGATACAATCAGTATAAATCTAATTGATAAAGTATTTATTTTCTTAAAAATATCTAGAACCTTTTTAATTTTAATTATTATCAGCATCTTATCTTACTAATCATGAAAGCAATTTCTTCTCATATGAGAACAGAGTAGGTGCCTAAATAAATTGAATCAGATGTACCTACTCACTAAAAATTACATGTCGCATACCAAAGATATACGATAAGATACATGCTATGCCCATACTTGAAAATATTTCAGGTATAAATAAACTGACAATTTTGTCCAGGTATAAAATAAGTAGTTTTTTTCATCTAACTGTACATTTTTTAATAAAACTGGGTTTAAGGTGTATCTATTCCGATTTTCAGACATTTTTCTACTTTAAAATTGCCTAATACTCATCAATTGGAGACCAACAATACTGTTGAAAAAAATCAACTAAATAATAAAAATGTTTTTTTTTAAAGTGTTACAATTTATCAACTTTTTAGACATGTCTAAAGAATTGATATTTTTCACAAAAAAACACTTAACCAACCTTTTTTCATTCTCAAAGCACGATCTTCACACATTTTGTTTAATAGGTCACTAAACAAATCACAAATAAACAATAGGAATTATTCGTAATGAACAGCGAATGTTTAGAAACAAGAATAAAGACGATGTCAGAAATGTTCTACTGTGATGTCGTCAAATATCGGAACACGTCCACTAGTCTCGACGGGAAAAATTGTTATGGAGGATGACAGCCGATGATTCACGATTTTCATTTCGCAGCTTGCGAAGTCGACATCACATCGATGAAAACCGAGTTGATTCTTATGAGCCGAAATGTATTATTTTATAATTTTAATCCAAAAAATATGATAGGTAATGAGTCAATCTAAAAAAGAAAAATAAAATCACTTAAGGTTACACATATATTTCAAAACGGCGAATAATTATGTATATTTCTTATTTATTATTAAATTTTCAGATAATACGATACTGAGAGTTTTATACCTAATAATCATGCCCGCTTTATACTTATTATTCTCATGCTGTATGTAAGAGGATTTAGAACATATTTTTTTATGAAAAAAAATAATATTGTTTTTACAACTGTGTAAGTATATAGAAAAAAAACGATTAATCAATTATAAATTAAATAAAAAGAACTTTTAACTTCCAACTAAGGGAAACTATTTTTTCATCCTTATTTTCTTGTTTCACTCACGATAATAGATAAAAGAAAATAATAAAAAGGTCTCTTTAACCAACCCAAGAAAATTTGTGTGGATAAAAGTGTCCATTTTTATTTAAAAGACTTTGTATTAACTATAAAACAAAAAATGTATTTCAGATGAAAAACTGTTCTTGAAAAAACATTCTGAGAACTATGAATAAGCTTGGAAAATCGATGGATTTTGCGTTCGTAGAATATTGAAAATACCACGCACGTGTTAGTTTATTATACGAGAGATATTGCATTGGTGTTGGTTAGCTAAGCGCGGGTGTATTGGTGACATGTGTCTACGGCGCATGGGCAAGATGGCGGCACATGGCCTCGCATGTAACATCATTAGCATCAGTGTAGTGTACCTAGTACCTATCTATATTGCTTGCTTATCGCTGCTTTGTTTATAGTACCGAGTGCGTGGTTTGGTGTGTGTTGCTGTAGGTCCACGGTGGTGTGACACGAGGTTGAGGTAGGGCGCGACGGCCTCAGGTTTCTGTCCACGGACTGCGCGTGTTATCAAGTACCTACTCAGACCCGGCACCCACCTTATGCTTATCTCACTTAAATACTTCTTTTATTACGAAAATATACAAAGTACCTACATAGTCGTACATACTACCTTACCGCGAATAAAGATAATTGTTTTGGAATTTAAACATGTATCCACCATAAGCCACCCAATCTATATTATCTATCATCACGACATGCCATTAGTGGGAAGCTAGTGGACTAATTGTGCATAAACATTCAAGTCGTCCTCTCGGTATTAGGCTTGTGTAGTACATGTACTAGGAACTATTAGGAACTAATTCCCAGTACTGTACTAGAATGAACTATTCCGTATTTTATTCGCTCTTAGTTCTTTTAGTACATTCATTCCCAATCGGACAGAACTAAAGTAATGCCGGTGACGTTCGGCATCTCCGCTCGGCGCCACTCGGTTTATGTCCGATCTTTAAACGAGTGCGAGTGAGATAGTTGATGTGATGATTCTATAAAGGATATAGTGCCTTCTCTTTTGCTTCTTATTAGTTCTTTTCGTTCTTTTAGTTCAGTGACGTCAAAGAACTAATAAGAAGCACCAAGTACTGTACAAGTACATTCTAGTAGGAAGTATTCTAGTACAGTGGTAGATAGATAGATTGGTGTTAGACTTTTTTAGTGTTTTGTTTTGCTATGAACATTGTAAATGGCGCCGATAAGGACGAATAAAGTATCATTACATATAACTTATATAACGGTGTTGTAAGCTAGTAGACTTCCTTAGTTAAAATATTATCCCTTATGAACGTCTCATAAACATATAAAATAATAATGTAGTAGGTACCTACTGTCGATAGCAAAATTATTAAAATTAATTGAAATGAAAATCCAAAGCCTGCAAATTATGAAGGGAAATAAAATATTCTCTGAATTTTCTCTTTGTTAGTTACTAAGTATTGATTTTCATAATCACAAAATTACATAAATGTGCATTTCCTATGTATGTACTCTGTATGCATCCTAAATTCTTATTAGTACATGAACTAATTAGTATATGTACCCTTTATGCATCCTGTATTCTTATTAGTACATGTACTACATTCATGACTGAATAATTTTGACATGGAAATATTCAGTGAACTAATAGTACTAATAGTACTAGAAGAGCGTACTAGTTCCGTAGGACAATTGTACTAGATCAGATCGCTCCCAAAAATGACCGAGCAAGAACAAGCCTACTCGGTATACCCATCTACTCCACATTATTATTGTTTTTGACATATACTTACATCTATGATTTTTGATTGGATCCTACATTCACATGACCGCAGATTTGTCTTTAAAGTTAAATATAGAAATAATTGCTACACTTAGAACTGAATGGTACAATTATGTATAACATAATAAACAAAACCTAGTAGGTACCTAATACTATATGGCAATATCGAGATATTAGATTGGTAATATTGTGATATCTTATAAACAATATCGTGATGATAGGATAGGACGAGTATATTTGCTGAAAACTGGAGAGGGCAAAAAGTGAAATTATCACGATATAATAATATAGTCTATCCCACGACATACCCCTACCTGAAAAAGTAGGTTAGTTGAAAGATAGTCGCGCCAATAATAAGAAGAGTCGCGCTTCTGCGATAAACTCGCCCATTGCACAAAATTTGGTATTTGTTCATTTATTGTCGTTAAGTTTTTTCTATTGCAAACTTTTTTGTGCAATAGAAATTTTAATTATTATTTTTACCTATCTAACATTTATTTATTTTATTTATTTATTCTTCTTGCACGTCATCATTACATAACAGTGTTAACGAAATATTTTTTTTTAAAAACTAGGACGATGTGCGGTGGCGAGATTATCACTATAAAGTTATTTCTTCCATCTAACCACGACACATTGACGTAAACCTAGTAAAAACTAATTTGCTTACAAAAAAAACATATAAAACATTAATACACAACAAAAGAAAAAAAGAAAATTTAAAATAATATTTGACACACACCCAACATGTGGTAGGGATTATGGATTAGAGGGGGGGGGGGCTACGGAACGGATACTGAGTTAGAAGATAGCATTTTTTTCTTAACACAAGCTTTTAAAACATTGAGCGATTGTGAAACTCTATGCAGAGAAGGAAGATTGTTCCAACAACATAATTGTTATGATGATGATTTCTTGGACTCCCCCAAGAACTTATTATTATACCTACACACATTATTTTTTTGAATCAAATAAAACTATTTACTTCTAAGCGAGGATGTATTTAAGATAGTATCAAAGTAGGCAATTGTGAGACTCAAAGTACTTACACTGGATGAAACGAGTCTTGGGTACTCTCTTGTCTCCAAGGTGTCGAAGGTGAAAGGTAGACATTTTGAGACAAAGCAAATAATAAACATAAAGGAAACATAAGCTATGCATTCTTTCCACTGCATAAGCCACTCTTGCTTCACCGTTAGCCCATTGCCAAACAAACGAAAATTTGTATAGTACCTATAGCTAGTTTGTTGGGTCACTAACGGGTTACTCCACTCCATATAAATATCTACATAGCATATTCTTACCGAAATTGTAGATCAGTAGTAAGTAGTAAGTGAATATCCATCTCATTTTGTTAATCTCACCATAAAAAAAAATCCACTTTGATTCGTAAGGAAGCAGGTATCAAAGTATCCATTTTGGAAAATTATATCACAGAATTTAGGTAATTTGCTGTCTCATGAAGATGAAGTAAATCGTCTCTGGGATTTGTGTCTCTAATTTCGATCTTCATCGCTTTAGATTATCCTCATAAACCTGATATTATTTTCTCTATAATAAGGCATAGGATGAGTGTCCAAATGTTCACAAATTCAAATACATGAATAAACAAACATTGCATTTATCAAAAATCAATAATTTGGTTTGGTTGGAATGTGTAGGTATTGATTGTATTTAATTTGAATGCATTTCTCTATAAAAGTGTGGTAAAAGTCTGAGAGATCGTGTGCGTAACAGTGATATACGAAAGGAATGTGGAATGAAAGTTGGTGTAATAACAAGGATGAATGTAAATAAGTTAAGATGGTTTGGGCACGTGGAAAGAATGAATGAGGACAGAATGACTAAGAAGATATATTTGGCTGAGAGGAATGGTGCTCGGAGACGTGGACGTCCGAGGATTAAATGGCAAGATCATTTAAATCAAATCCTACAGGACGGTCACGTGTTGAGCACGTTGAACAGGAGAGCATGCATGAGGAATTGTATGACAGTGACGGAAGCGAAAGATGTATGCAAGGATAGAAGGAAGTGGCGCTCGATCCTTTCTGCCTACCCCGCGAGGGAAGCGGCGTGATGGTATGTATGTATGTATGTATTCTCTATAAACTTGTATGTATTGTGGTCCACTGGAGTGGAAAACTAACAGAAGAGCTCCGAGAAAAACGTGGCTGAAGCTCATAGAATCCGACCTTCTCCACAGCCGACTTAAGCCCGAGGATGTAAAAAGCATTGCTGCTGACAAAAAGAGCTGGTCAGAATTGGTTCAAGACCCACGGGGGGAACCCACTGCCGCATATAGGCTCCGTCCACGTGATCGACCTTATGCAGCAAGGGCTCCATAAGAAAAAGAGAATTGTGGTCCATGTACAGTAAAGAATGTATAAATAAATAATATTATTTTCTTCCTCTTTTACATACCTAGACCTATAAATTCGTTCTGTGGAGTCTCCTACTCTTTTCTGTAAGTCTTTGAGCGCCGCTCTGTAAAAGATAAGTTTTACGTAAAACATCACGTTTCACTTAAGATATTTCCCTCTTTAATTAAGCGTTGAATTATGCCTAATTGTTACCGGTACGAAAAATTCTGTGCAAAGATGGCAAAACACGATATGTCACTTATTACAAATTTTACAGGAGAGCAATTTTAAATTTTGGATGCCTCTATCAAATCAGAATCTAAATGAATTAACCTTAAATTTGACCACAGCATGTAAAAAACAGTTGTTTTTATGTTTTTAATACATTTGTAAATGTAGTGTACATAAATTAATATATTTTATGAAAAAACTGTCATACTGTCATGACATATCGTGTTTTGACATTTTGTTAGAAGATGGAAAAACATGATATGTCCATAGATCCTATAGAATTCTTGTCCATTTATATCATTCAAACCTAGAGTAGGTAAATTTTATTGCGAATCTTATGAAAAGCTGACTGAAAGATTAATAACGTGCCATAAGAATGTTATCCATCTACTTTGTTTCTAGAATATATATATACTCCACGGACCCATTATCTGTATTTTTTTTTAAAGAATCTAGGCTTTTGAATAAACTTAGATACTTTCCCAGACTTTTCCCATAGAAAGCTAATAGTTGCCTGTGTTGTGAGAAACGATAATGTCAGAGGCTGGGATGGTATCCAGTACTTATCCTATGCCATCAACAATATTACCCAGTATTGTTTGATTCCTACTGGTTTTATCAGCTAGTAAGTATAGGGGAATATGAAAACATATTTTGCATTTCACACATTTTAATATTAAAAAAGAAGAAATAAAAATATAATAGAAAAATAATAGAAAACTAGCAAAAATCAATTTAAATCTAAGTCTTCCAGTTCATCGAACTCAGCTGCATTATCGGCTGTCGGTAAATTTTCATAAAATTGATGGCAATCGGAATCAATTAAAGTTAAAATAGAGAGAAGGTCCCTTTTTTTCAATGGATTAATTGGAAGACTTTCACTATAAGATTTTTGTACATTAATATTGTTTGCTTCCAACTGTCGCCCTCTTTTATTTCTCCTTAAATCAAGGGTCCTAAACGGTTCCTCTTTATTAAGGGAATATTTAAAATTAATTACGCCAAATGTTGTAGTGTATCTCAGCCATTTTATCTTTAACCAATCAAATTTTTGGCCTTCTACATCTACACATCTTCTCACCAACACATCGCCTCTTTTGAGGAGTTGGGAAAATGCCAAGAAGTTTCCCTGTTCCATAGGTACCACATGGAACCTTTTTCCATTTTTAGACACCAAACGGACAAAAGTAAACCAATCTCTTGGCGTCATAATCTGGTTATCAGGTCCAATGTTTTTCTTGGCGCGCTCGATTCTAGCATGGTCGCTGTCACACTCTAATCTCGTATGGCCAGGCAAAAGGAACTTTTGGTCAATTATATTAATACTTTTTTGAGTACCATCATATAACTAAACATGATGGCCATGTTAATATTGCGGTTTTGCCCGCCACATGTATCTGAATATGTGGTTACATGGTTAATGTGATCGGGAAGATCAATTAAATTTTTAAAAACGCATGAAGCGATTTGATCGGAGCCTCGGCCCCCAATTGCTTCATGCCACATAAAACATTTCGTTTCCTCATTATTTGTGCAATTTCTGATTGTCAGATTATACGTAGACAGTAGTCTCTTATAATATGCAATATTAGTGGAGAGAAATGGTGCAGGAAGCACCTGCTGCAAATCGAAGACTAGCACAACCTTGCTAGAATCTTGCCTCGCCAACTCTTTATCTTCTCTTTTAGACGCATACGCCAATTCAGCCTCTTTTATGTGCTGATCATGGAAAGCACCCAGATCCTGCCGTTCAGTTTCTGTAACTGCTAGGCGTTTTTTTAATTTGAATTCATCGCATTTTTTGCATGTGTCGACGTACGGCTGTTTGAATTTTAATCCCATATTATTAAAAATGGTTCTGAAAACATCATAGCCTGCAACTTTTGCATGATTATCGTTATTATGCTCCTTATATTCACAATAAATCTTGCGAATTGTAAGGTGACTTGGCAAATATATCTTCTCAGTGCTTTCTCTAGCTCTGCGTAGTGACTTACATGTTTGGGATATTTATTAATGAATGCTTCAATCTGAATCCGTTCTCCAATAAGTTTGTTTGCGGGAGCTTTTTTCCCCCTATTGTCTGCCGTGGAAGATACAGCACAATTGTTCTTTATTTTTTTAATAATAATGTCTATTTTCGATCTTTTAATTCCGTGTACATGTAAAAACATTTTTTTACATACGATTAGATAATTCATACCTATATGAATATTGTATTTGACGGAAACAGTCCTGTTTCTATTTAAATCTTTATTCCCTCTACCTTTCTTTTCAACAGATTTTTTGGATAATAATATTCTTCCACTAAGTATTTCATGTTTAGCTTCTTTTGTTTTTGACATGTAGCTTTTGAAAATTTCATGTTGTTCTTGTGGTGTACATTTTAGGTGGCAATTATTCTTCCTGCAATACTGCTCTATAATAGCTGAGAAGCTTTTAGCAGGTATTATTTTACCTTTCCTATTAACGTATTCCTTTCCTGATTCCTTCTTTTTCATTTCGAGGTCCCTCCGCCTCACTCCCTTTTTACGTTTTGGTGACTTGCGTTTGTTGGATATATCTCCATTTCCCATATCACTTTGGATAACAGTCGATTCATCACAATGAGGCTGAACATTATCCATCTCAATGACACTACACACTAGTTCTGTGTACACCGGAGTTCGCCTACCTGTAAAACAAAATACAAAGCTTATGTGAATTCAATAATACAGCAGTAGCTCTCTCATAAGTTCAGATCTTTTACATACCATTTTCTTCAGTGTCAGAAAGGCACTCCAAACCATTAATTGATTTGCCTTCTGATTCCACAATAGCTGTAGACTTTGCAGCAAATTCATTCCTTTGTTGATTATCAGAAAGAGGAGTATCGTGAAACTCATTCATAGTAATATCCTACAAAAATATAAAAACGTTAATCATTGTCCAATAATTACAAAATTAGTATATAATAATATTTTAATTGAACTACACTTACTACACTGTTACTTGGAAGAATCAATGATTCTACATCTATGGGCTTGCCACTAGTCGATATACTATTAGAAATCTCCTATAAAAGAAGGTAAAAAAAAAATAATACAAAATAATGGAACCAGTAAAAATACAAATATGAAATTAAAATACTGATCATACTATCAGCACTATATATATTGTTGATGTGGGCATTTTCAAATGTCTAAACATTCTATTTTGCTTTCGTTGCTAATAATCACAACTTCATTTTTAAGGTATATTTCATTTTTTGGATAGAATATAGAGTATCGATGATAACAATAACGAAATATTTACCATATTTTTATTTGACTGGTCCATATAAGTTATATTTTCAACACTATTTGTAGTAAAAACACTCTCCTCTAAATCCAATCTATTGCCAAAACACGTGTTATTACCCATATGTAAAATAAGAAGGGCTCGCGAGCCAAAATATTTACAACAAACCGAACACTTCCACATATTTTTATTGTCTTTGCACTTAATATTGTTTTTATTTACTTCTTTTATCTTTAATTATAATATTATTTGTTTTAAAAAAACTGTTTCAACAACCACAACACATCAATACGACACTTCAATCATCAACAAAATATAATGACAGTTGTTTAGACAGTGTTGCGATACTACAAAAACATTTCGTGATTTCTCATGGCAACGGTCTCGTTAAATTTGTTTAAATCTTATTGTAATGGTTTTACGGATTGTGGGAAATTAAAATTAGTAAAAGCCAAAATGAATTTATTTATTTTTAATACTTAGCTTAATATAAAATTTGAAAGTATAGATAGCGTAGTACACTTAAATATATTTATTATATCCAATAATTAGCATTTTTTTACATACGGCAACACCACGCAGTCTGTTGCTGCACGTATCGTGTTTTGCCATCTTCTCGGAACCGGAAAAGAGGAATCAAAAAGTAGGCAAAAAATGACTATTTTGCGTATCGTGTTTTGCCATCTTTCATATGATTTAAATGTGTTATTATTGAAGTTGCCAAACAAGGTTATTTTGCATATCATGTTTTGCCATCTTTCAATTTCTACAAAATTGGCATATCACAAATTGCCACAGCGATTTTCTAGAAATATATAAAACCAACATATATCAGCTTTTGCCATCTTGTAGATCTCACTGAGACGAATCCAACGGTATGCAACACTCATATTCGCAAAAAAATTGACATATCGTGTTTTGCCATCTTTGCACAGAATTATCGCAGGCAAAGTTTCGGTGGAGATGTACATAAAAATCATATTTGAAGTAGGTATGCCGCCCATTTTGAATTTCTTGTTTTTATATGGCAAAGAGAGGTAAATCTTTATAATATTAAAGCGATGAAACATGCCACCCATTTTGAATGTCTTATTTTATATACGGCATAAAGAAAGCAACCTGTATGTTCATTAGGACGATGAAATAAATGCTATCCATTTTGAATGTCTATTTCAAAGAGATAAGGAAAGCTGTACCAGGTACCTATGTCCATTACAGCGATGAAGTGAGCCATCAATTTCAAATACTTTATGTTATAATATATATGTGAGGGAAAATGAATTGTAAGTATGTTCATTACAATATGTTAGTCTACTATGATTACAACATCTGTGGAAGATGCCGTGATGGTATAGATAGATATCATATCAAGATACAAATTTGCATTGGTTGCTGGTCTGTGGCTGCGTTTTATATACCTTTACTTGTGTTGTTCAACCTGCAGTTTTGTAAAATGGGTGGAATTTGTAGGAGGGCGAGTTGAGCGTAGTATATAGGAAACTAAATAAAGGGGATGATAAAGCGACCCTCAACCCCGTACACGTGTATTCCAAATTTGGGTAGGAAGAATCCAAACCATAAAAAATTCAAAATTGTACACCTACTTCCATTTTCTTTGTTCAAGTCCGGAATGCTCTGTAATAAAACAAATAATACACTCTCCAATAACCATAGAAAGCAATAAGTCTGTAGCGGGAGGAATCGAAGATCGAGTTATTGTGCAATTCCTCTGCGATAGAAACTTTATTATAATAAACTTTCACTAAGAACGTTAGGTCGATAGTAAGTTTAAGTCTGCAACATCGAATCTTGTATGCGAGGAGTATCGCATATAGAGGGTTACTCCCGGGAATTCCCGCCCGGGAATTCCCGGGAAAACCCTCTAATTTTTATTTCCCGTTTCCCGGGAAAAAAACGAATCCTTTCCCGGGAAAAAATACAAATTATTAGTCATGCAGATTGCCATACCGATACCGAAATATTTGTTTAGTTAACTGTAATAGTCGTGATAAACTTGTAGAAGCTGACGAATAATTTGAAAATATGAAAAATAATATTAATTACCAATATAAGTGTTATACTTTAAAAAAAACTTAATTATAGCTTCAATGTATTCGTTTGAAAGAAGCATAATTATTCTAAATATAATTCGAAATCGGAGGTGTGTTTGGCCGACAATGTATAAGAATCCTACAATTGTTCATGTTTTTTTTTTACATATTTCGAAAAGTTAGATAGTTCTTAAAAATATTAGTGCAGCCAACTGTCATTTTTTTTGTTTTATTCATGGATATTAACCGATATAAAAAATCTTTTTTTGTCGAAATTCTCATTTTTTAAAGTTAAAAATCTTTAAAAAGCTTTGCCAAAATCCATAACATTTTTTTGCTTGATAGGATGATCAAAAATTAAAAGTTTATATATTTTGTAAACAATTTTTATTTTGATATAACATAGAGTAGGTACCTAAATAAATCTCGTCAGTCAGCTATTTAGTTTTTTTAAGCAAATTACTTATATTGGTAACAAAAATTTCATTTTTTTTTTTATCAAATCAAAATGTTTGCAAGGGTCAACAAGTTATGAGAGTTTTTATACCAAATTTGTTGAAAATTGAATATTTATAAATATAATAATGAATTTCCCGGGATTCCCGGGAATCCCGGGAAATTCATTTTAAAATTTCCCGTTTCCCGGGAACAAAAATAATCCGGGAAAAGATACCCTCTAATCGCATATTATGAATAACTTTGATCAAATTTTCATCCGAAATGTATGTAGAAAACAGTGGCGGGACTAGACTTTTTGTATTGGGCATGCAGTTGTGTACAGTAGCCTCTTTTACAAGATACCGTTTTAATGACACCAACATTTGAACAAGATAAATATTACGCGGTTTGTGTAGGTAGAATTTATTATAAAATATTAGAAAACAATTGTTGGCCAAAAGCTTAACTATTTTTCTGTCCACAATAATCCAGATAGTCTGGATGACCTCTTTTAACACTTTAAGGACAACAACATTTGAACAAAAGAAATATTATAGGATGGCAAATGTGTCTCAATTGACGCAGGATCACTCTGAATTGGAAGGCTACACTATACCAACTCGGAAAAACCAACATGCATTCCATGAACGAATATTATGGTTTTACGCAGAAGATGATATGAGGTAAAAGTTTTAGTCCATTTCACCGCGAAAAGTCAGGCAGAGACTTGGCTCATGCCTTTGCATACTCGTATGGTACGAGACTTGGTTCGAATGAATCACATGAGGTTTTTTTGAGACGAGACTTGGTTCGAATGAATCACATGAGGTGTAGGAAATTTTCACAAAAAATCAAACGCAAGATTGACATTCTGACATTGTACTCGTAGTTGACGGACCTCCAGGATCATGATCTAAATACAATTTTAATCATGATTAGGTAATCCTGCTGGTTGTCCGGAAGAATAAAATTAGGTATTGGGTATACCTAAGTCAAGCTGCAACTTAAATATCCGTATCTATTTAAAGAAAAAAATTAAGAATACCAAGATCCTTCAAACAGCAATAAATAATAATGGTAAATTTACATCCTGACCATAGTATGAGTAGATATGAAAATCTTCTGCATTAAATTATAATTATGTGAATGTGTCGAGAAATTTGACCTTTTACGAAGAAGAAATACGAAGTATAATCATTATTCCTATTACCTAACACCCTTTTCTATATTTAAAAATTAGGTCCGTTTTAATTTTAAACAATAACATTCTATAAAAAATAATGCTCAAAGACAGTGGAACGTCATTGTTTTCAAAATATTAATTCCGTTCGAAATTGTTTCTGGCGACAAAAATAAATAGGTAGGTGCCTACCTACGAATGTTTATCTTTCTTATCAATTTATTTTACTAACCTAACTAAAGTAAGTACCTACCAACATAATAAGTAGTTAAGTAATGTAAACAATGTCATTTTTCTTATCAAAATACAAATTCAATACTAATTGCGATCGCGACGCAGTTTTACTTTCAACCAGATAATATTGTGAAAATCAATATTTTTATGATGCATGTGTGGTTAACCATCCAATTATTTTTATTGTGACAAGTACATATTATGTACTATACTATACGCTCACGCCGTGTCCCAAGTGGGGTAGGCAGAGAGAACGGAACGCCAAACAGATCTATCTTTACACACTTCCTTCACATTCATACAGTTTCTCATACACGCACGTCGATTCCTCTTACTCAACACGCGGCCGTCCTTGAAAATTTGATCCACGTGATCAAGCCACGTGGTTCTCGGACGCCCGCGTTTCCTCACACCCTTTCTTTCAGACAAGTATATCCTCTTTGTCATTCTTATCTCGTTCATTCGTTCAACATGCCCAAACCACCGTAGTTTATTCACGCGCATTCTGTCCACAACACTCTTCTTGCATCCGCTCATTCTTCTAATATTTATCCTCATTCTTCACTCTATCAACCTGCATAATTTAGAAATACAATAATTATACTTGGACAAAAATAAAACATAATAATATACTATCATGTGTTATTACCTACTTATACTTCTTAATTAGCCATAAGCCTAAAGAAGCCTAGGCTACGTGAAAAACCAGGCAATAATATACCGTAAATTAAAAATTTCCGTCAATGTGAATAAGAAAATGGTAGCCTGAAAAATCATTAGCATGAATCTATTTGTCGTAAACAAGATTTATTTTTATATACTTTTCAGAAAAAAAATACTATTTTATTTATTACTTAAGAGTATAGATGGCATTGGCTTCACCCAAAAATAGAAACATTCATATGCAAGCATTTTGAATGTTTGACATGATTTGATGTAATTGATTGATATATATTATTTTTACATAGGTAGTGGTTTCGTGTGGCGCAGGACAGAATACATTTCAAAGGTGATCGTCAACGTCGGGGAAACACGATAGGACGCTTTAGAAAAATAAAAAGTAGTCCAATTTTCATAATCAGCAAAAACGTACACGAAGAGGTAGACAGATAGTATAAAATGTCATCCATTGTTTCGTAATAAGAGTCTTCTTGTTCTGCTTGTAGTAGAATTGATCCACTCTAGCGACGCAGAAGACCAGCAATACTCATTCAATCCACATGGTCCCTCCAGAACGTCTTCTCTTTCTGCTCCAGCAAACGATATCCTCAATTCCCCATATTTTTCATTCAGTGTACCTGACTCATATTATCTCTGAGGGTTTTGCCGGCGATTGCATGTGTAGTCTTACATCGAATCTAGGAAAATTTACCAACAACAATTCACCGATAGGACAATAATTTACCGACAGGATAATTCACCGACATACGATTTAAAATGTAAAATACAAATATTAAATATATGTAGGTACCTACTGTACTACCCTTCCCTTACAGTATTTTCTTGTTTTTTTTTTTATTTATTATTATTGTGTATATATAAGTATACGATTTTTTTTGTTATGATTGTTTTTTGAAGGTTGGTTATTATTATTGTTTTTTTTTCTCTTCAGTTGATTTGCTTTTTTTTACTATTGTTGTTTGGTTTTATTTTTACACCTTTGGGTTAGTTGGAAGAGATCGCGCCTTTGCGATAAACTCGCCCTCTGTATATTGATTGTATCTATCTTGAATGTTTACATTTTATGTAATTGTTTGTATCAATGTACAGTAAAGAATGAATGAATAAATAAAATACTGTACTTGCGTCCAGACATGTAGATACCTACCAGAGAAAATAAGAATTTTCTTAATCATATTTTGGACCACTCAGGTATAAGGATTGAACAACAAGAGTTTTCTATTAGGTGCAGGTAGGTAGATACATAATAATATATTTGTTAACTCCTGGAATACCAAATATCCCATGAAGTAGTGTGTGTACCCGTTTATGATAATGTAATCGGTAGGTACCACGTTTAAAAAAACGTGCTAATATAAACAACAGTAATAATAATAATAATAGTAAAAATACATGATATTGTTTGTTTGTTATGTATGTAAAAGTGATACGTATGCTATAATGTGTGTAGGTATATATTATTCTCTTATGTCCATCAGCAAATACGATATATTATGTAGGTAGTATACCTAATTATTATTTATTGTGTTGTTAAGAATTGTGTCAAGTCGGCGCATTGTAATATATTCTGAAGCATTGACCTCGGATTAACTTACGTATATAGAATTATGCATCCACTTATTGACTGGGGGTACAATAGCCTGCAAATAATTATCTTACACATGCACACAATAAATATTATTTGAAAGCAGAACTTAATTAGAGGATCAATATTATTTATACAATTGAAGCATGGAGAGAATTTATAAGGTCTTTGTATTGTAACGAATGTGTTGTGTAGGATAAAATAAATGTGAAAATAAAATAGATGGGTTACTGTAAATTGTATGGAATATATAATTTAGGTATTTCCACTATTGTTTGTCATATAATTAACTATACCTATTAATTTTTCCTGACATCGCTGTTAGCAAAAAAAAAACTAATGAAAGTAGAAAGCAACTTTTGGTTTATTTATTTATTATAAAAGTAAATGTAGGTACTGAATAAGTTTCTTTATACAACCAAATTAATAATTTCATATTGCATTTAATAACTTATACCTTTATAGGTTTGTATGTATAGAATATAGATATGCATCCAGGGGATTTCAATGAATTCATTTCCATTGATTCATTTTAACAATAGGTAGGTATGTATGTATGGAGTTCAATTGTGTTTCTATGGGTACTCTTTATTACGCATACGGGAGAAATATTCCTCGGTATTTATTCATTCATACATATATATATCATTCTTTAAAAATAGTACATGTGTCAAGAATACATTCATTTTGATTGCTGCATTTTGTACCATTAGGTATTTTGTTCCCACCTACCGGTTAGTTCTAGTTCTAGGTAACTTAAACTCATTTAATTTACAAATCAATCTTGATAGTGAATTTTTCATATATTATGTTTTGATAGCACGGATCTTCTATTCTGATTCTTCTTCTGTACATTTATCTAATTCCAGATGTGTGTAGAAAGATTAATTATTCTAGATTAATCTCGATGTTGACGCGCTGAAGCTTCTTATAATGTTTGCATACGAATCCATCTTATTGTCCGTTTCATATTGATGTGTCTCAGGTGCGATTTCGTTAGTGTGTGTATTTTATATCAACAAAAATCTTTCCAGTTATTCTAATAATATTAATGACCAGTTGATTCTGAAATAAAAATTAGCTTTTATTCCATATTTTAGGAGACCTACCTCTAGTCGTAAACCTAATGTTTCGTAGTAATGTGGGCAAATCTATATTTTGTTCATGCCATCAAGATGATCCTTTCAAAACTACCCATACAGGCTGGTGAAACTTTCTTAAAAAAGTTCTCGAAAAGAACCCCAAGTTCACAGTATATTTGAAAACATAGCCCGGGCACTGAAAATATCTATGAGCAGAATTGAATTATTTGTGCAGATTGAAGCTTGTTAACTCTGGCTTTCTCAACTATAGCTGAAGAAAACGTTTTCTAACTCCACGAACGCATTCCAAACTCGATTTTTTTTATGTTCCATGATTGTGCCATATTTTAATTTTTGGCAACAGCAAATTGGAATGCCATCTCTCTTTGTCGTGCCACAGTTAACCCAAAATATTGAAGAACGCAGCTTTTTCTAAATAGTCATAGAGCTTGAGTTCTTCAGCACTTAACATTTTTTAACAGCGTAATTTGGTAAAATAATTGCTGGTTCGATAGTCGTGGTTTTGAACTTTTTAAAATAAAGATAATTTATACTTTGCTGCTACTTTTCGTATGCTTTCACCTTACTTGCTTTCATTAATTGCATTTATTATATTATCTTCTACAGAGGGTCGAATCCTTTTTACACCTTTTTTACTTTGCGGCACTAAAAATAATATTATATTGTAATGTTGATGCAAATATAAATTATACATAATTTACAAAATTATATCTACATTAATTCATAAAAATGTTGCAAATTCATTAATATTTAACAAATTTATCCTATTTAACAAAATATAATTCTACCAAACGAAAGCTGTCAAAATGATTGTGTACCTTTGGACGCGTCCAGAGGTACAACAGCAGCATTGTCTATAGGTACAACATAACAAAAATTTCGATACTGACAGGTATTTTGGGGCGCAAAACAAGTTGGAGTTATGACAGCGGTAAACCAATAATGTATTCACAAAGGTAAAACTTGTCAGATTTGATATTCATATTGTATATGTTACACACCAACAAAACAATCAGAATAATAGAAACAATATAAATGAGTGAAAAATTTACTTTTTGATCAAAAAATCTTCAAACTGTCATCCCAGACGAATTAATGCACTTATGTCATACCAAACACGATTAAGTGGCGACATCACAAAAATATTATATTTTTGTGAATTTGCAGATTTTTAAATCTATGGCAACCTATTGAAATTACAACTGTCCAAAGGTAAAACTGTCCTAAGGTATACCAAATGCCCCTATTTTTAAAATTTTTCCTTTTCTCTATTCTGTCTGTAATATTTGTTGCTATATCTTAAGTATAATTTTATTAACATGTTAAAGGCTATTTATGTAAAAAAAAATATTATTATATTCTTCTACTACTGTTTTTATAAATTTGTATCACCTTTTCACAGAAACACTGTTACTATGTCTAATAATAATTATTGCATTACATAATACATTATTCTGTATCTGACAATCGGTTTTATAAAAAATTAGCTCTTGACTTGAAATACACTAATATTAATTATTTTTTAAGTGATAACTGTATACACTAAATCTAAATTCTGTTTTCTCTCTTCTGTCTGTAATTATTGTTATTGTATTAAGTATATTTGTTTTAATTAGTATTTGTTATTTTTAGTAAAATTGTAATTAACACATTAGAGGCCGATGCCATTAATGTATAAATATAATAACTTAATTTTGGTTTTATATTTATGCATATTGTTTATTTCCCTAGTTGTAAGATTTATTTCTTTGTAATCTTATGAGCGAAACACCGTTTCTTTAAAATAATAAAATATATTGAAAAAAAAAATCTAGTACCTATACCTATTTATTCAAATTATTTCAACCTAGAGATGAAGAATAATGGATTGGCATTGATAAATATTGTAATGTTTTTGAATCCTGTATGTAAGACGACGATAAATAAGTGTTGTCTGGGATAATGTAAAGATAAGCATCTACTCGTACCTACTACTTGCTAACTTATTATCTAAGTAAGTATACATACCTAGGTATGTACTGCTTGTATTAGATTGCGCCCTGTGTTGACTGTTGATTTCCACTCTATCGTTATATTGATAGGCGCTGTTTATGCTCAATGTTACGTCCGTATAATATGTAAGTTCCTTGCATCAGTAAGGAACACGTGAAAACTTTATTATTACGTAGGTACCAGCCCAGCTACACCCAGTACCTACCTACTTAAAATATACAACAAATAATATTATATTGGTTGAGTATTGTTTACGAGCTTACACCACGGTTTCCAGACAAAAATAAAATATATAAATAAAAAAATATACCAACATACTCTAGATCTCCTACCTCGAACTTCAAGATGTTGGGCATATGCAATCATGTAGTCTTCTGTGCCTTACCTATGTATTATTTAGTACGTACCTATGTTTTTCACACATTTCAATGAAATAATTCAGTACACATTATTCAGTCGTATTCACAAAAATAGATTACCTGCTTTTCCAACTATTAGACCTGACATAGTATTGTTCCAGCTTTATGCCTGGATATAATTATTACTTTTAAGTGTCAAATTTTGAATTTTCGGTATAATATTGAGTAGATGCATTATAGAACATTTAACTATAGATAACAAACTGTAAGATCAGTAAGGTTTTTCACTTAATTAGGTTTAACTTAAGATATATCTACATAGTTAACCATGTCTAAACATACAAATTCATTGTGAGTAATCCCTCTATCCCTAAAGGCCCTAAATAATAGCGTAAATTAATATTGACAATATTTTATTTAAAAAAAAAATATGCATGGAACACCTGTGTTGTGGGTATAATGTGTATATTATATGGGTATATAGGTATTAACATTTAATGTACCTTGGCGTAGATAGGATCAGCTGATTACGTCTATTATTTCACTAAACATTAAGTATCTATAGTCACACTTAGTTTAGCTAATAATAGGAAGTCAAGCATGCAGTTTTACTGGATTTTTACACCTGTATATATATATGTAATTGAAGATCTCAACAAAGACCTCACCTGCGCCACTAACAGGTTGTGCATAGTCCATTCAAAAGGAAATAGAAAAGGTGCCCTGATGTTTACGAATCGGTTTAGGTTGGTTAAAGAGCACTCTACCCATGGTATGTTCACCAATCCCACAATTTCCTGTTTCAGAGCAAGAACAATGGAAAGTAATGATATCCTTATGAAGGAACGAGCAAGAACCATATGTTACAGTTTGCTATACAAAACAAACCTATTGTAGGGTTGTCTGCTCATTATTGGTAGACTGCTTTATACTTTTTGATCTGGCTATTATTAATTTATATTGTATTATTAATTTATAAGTTCGCCTCTCATAGAAAACAAGGTAGAAATAGGTGGCAGGTGCCGAAAAACTTCTCTTCCTAAAGGTGTTTATACACTCTTAATTGGGGAACTGGCCAGGCAGATCTTATTGTATGTGTTTTCAGTTTTCTGTGAGTGTATCTATAAAATAAAATAAAAATATAAGGTTGGGTGAGTTACAAAAAAATAGATACATCTTTTTAAAAAATAAATAATTTAATATCTCGACTATACAATTACGGTATCTCTCACATATTATTTGAAAACCAATGAATTAACTGCATTGTCACTGTAATAGTGCATAAGTAATAAAATTGTGTTTATTGATGAATAAAAACACATATAACTGCATCTATAATGAATCATTTGTGGATAGATCTCTGTAAAAAGAGTTCGTTCAATTGATAGATCATTCAAAATTCAAAGAAGTGTTTCTCTCCTACTTAATTCTCAGAAGGCAGGATAATTTTTCAAAAAACTTACTAGAAATATTTCATAAATTGTAATCGTAATAAATAACTAAATCTAAGTACAATATTAAATATGAAGCGATTGTGTACATATCAATAGCACCTATTTACTTTCAGTTTTCATGAAAAACGTGACTGAAGAGTACATGGCATGGGTATTCCATTGTGCAATGCATGTATCAGGTGTTATCTATGAATGCTTTGCTCACTACAGTTCGATCTAGCTTGAAAGCATTCACGACAAATAAATTACGGCTTTTCCCACAAATGGAGTAGTCAGCGGACTAGCTGCATTAAGGAACATGCCAGTCACCGCATTAATAAAACTCAGTCATAAAACATACCATAGGTATACAAGATTTGTCAGCTATGAGGTAGGTATGCCACTAGTCCCGAATGTCTTTTATGACAAGACTTGTATAGGTATTCATTAAATGAAGATAGTTCGCTGGCGATTCTACTTGAGGAATGAGAGATATTCCGTGATGGTATAGATAGACAACAGATACAATTATACAAAATTAAGTATTAAGATGGGAGATCTTAATCCGATTGAAATAAGAGATTCCAGATAAAATTAACAACTTCCATTACCAAGTTTTTTTTTAAAACATTTCTCGATTTGATCTTATATCGTGACAGTGAGAATGGCGGAAATGATGAACTTTGTCCATGTGCATCGATAGTGGCATCTTTTCTCACTTTTTCTTTTTTTATGATTTTGTATAATGTTACAATATAGTGTAAACGTGGTTTTCCACGATACATTTCTGTTTGGTATGTGCCTGCATATTATTATGTTTGTATTTACCTATAGGTATTATGAATATTGTGGTGGGTAGGTGCCTGTGACTGATAACACGGCACATGGCTTAGCACACTTTGCTGTACGTTGAACGACATTACAATAATAATGAACATCAAGTACCTACTTGCATAACTTGTAATACGCGTGTGTACCTACCTATTAACTCCATATACCTAATTAAAACAATAACATTAATATCGTTTTCGTTTTGACCGATAATGATCTTAAAGAAATTGATGGAGTTTTTTTCGATTCTTTGTAAAATTTGCTGTTTAATATTCTTCTACAGCGGTACGAGGGTTGCCATTTAAGTATTTATAATCGAAAATGGCTTTATTGTTTTTCAAAATATTCTCCATGAAGATCAATACACTTTTGCATGCGTTTGAACCCATTTTCGAAGCCCTTTTTCCAGTTCGATTGAGGTACGATTGTATTGTCGATTGCCCCTATTCTAATCCAAAAGGCCTTTATTTGGAAACTCGAATTAATTTCTTCGTTAGCCTTAATGTTTATAATACATGCATTTGGTCTACCGGCTAAACTTGTGGAAGATATGTACTGTGATGAAATAGGCAAATAGATAAATAGGTACTGCTTTATGTTAGTTGTCTTTGCAGAAACAGTTTTATAATAAGTTATTGTTCATTCAGAATATATTATAATATAGATAATTTTGCAAGAGAAAACAATAAGGTACATTCAAATTATTTTATTATATTAATGTTAGATTACGTATAGCAGTTTTAATACAAAATTG
This sequence comes from Athripsodes cinereus, assembly GCA_947579605.1. NCBI lineage: Eukaryota > Metazoa > Arthropoda > Insecta > Trichoptera > Leptoceridae > Athripsodes > Athripsodes cinereus. The sequence continues at coordinate 6,462,590 of OX388308.1, read as the reverse complement.
ATATGCAGTTCGACTACAAAAAAATATCGAGCACCTATGCCTGCTCACATTGCATAACCAAAACGAGATATACCTATACCAATATGCAATTTATAGGTAATGTAGTTACGATAACATGACTGAATTATATGCAAATATGCATTTGAATATTTGAATTGTTTAAATTGGTTCTTGCATATATTGTCCGGGGGTCCTACAAGGGGTACGCGGTTCGTTTCCAGGTGCCGGCAAACTCCCCTTTCACGACACAAGCTTTTAGCTTACTGTGAAAGGTGTATAAGGATGTATTTGGGTTTATAACAAAACCCAGATATACCTATATTTTTAAAAATAAAAAAAATAAAAATAAAAATTGACAATGTTTAAAGGTTTTTGCATATTGTTAGGAATGTTGATGTATATTTTAAAGTCTTTTTTATTTTTCCTATACAAAGAATTTGTTTCAGTTGCTAAAGTAATTTAAATTTTATTAATTTGAGTTTAGCGTTATTAATAATGCAAATATAATATGGTATATAAATATTTTGTGTTTGTATTTATTCAAATGTTTGATATTGTTCTTATTCATAAAATTTGTTTTATCACGCTATGTTTAATTTTAATGTGGGTACGAAAGCAATATAATTAATTATTATTAATTAATTATTATTAATTAATTAATTAATCAAAGAACATTATTTCATTATGCTTTTTTGCCTGCATATTTCGGCCTTCTATTTTACTAACATATTATTTTAAATTTAAGTAACAAAATACTTAAGTCATTCGAGTCAGTTTCAAAAATGTCTAGAAACTGTTACATGGTTAGTGTCTCTAAAATCAGTAAAATTATAATTCATCTCTAGTCTAGAGAAAACAATACTACAAAGTGTGAGGGAGTGGAGTACACACATAATGTGCCTAGCCTACCTATAAAGTATAAACATAACTATAGTAGGTATAATAGTACCTATAAGAACTCATATACATACAAAGGTATATATTGCAGTGCAAGAGCACATGTCATTTCACGTGGAATGAGAATAAAACGCTTCCTTATTGTATAATAATAATAACAATAATGTATATAAATATTTCAGTCTGTTCTTCTATGCGTAGGTATGTTTAGAAACTATGATGCGCTCTATAAAAGGCATGATTGTTTGTTCACTGAATCAATAGCTATCTGATATCAAACTTATGACAAAATATTTTAATTTCATTCCATCGTTCCACTGTTTTGAATTAATACCAAAACGAAGATAAAAGTTTTGTAATAATTATCTTGATGTAGGTATAGATAATGTCAGATGTTTAAATTTTTTTTTAACAAAAATATATATCTGGGTTTTTGTTATAAACCCAAATACAACCTTATACACCAATCACAGTAAGCTACTAAAAACTTGTGTCGTGAAAGGGGAGTTTGCCGGCACCTGGTATTGAACCACACGGACCCCTTGTTCACGAGGCTGAGACTCTACCCCCAGGCTACCGACGAACTCATGACATGAATACATTGCTATAATTACGCAAAGGTATTTATTTTACATCTTAAATTCAGCGATAAGGTTTGCCACCCATCCTAAGTGTCTTAATTTATAGTTGGAACTGCGAGAACAGTTTGCATGTTTGTTACATGGAGCTGATCTGCTGGCTACTCTACGTGTGGAATATGTCGTAATGGAATAGATATTATATTATTATTGCAAATGTTTTTAACAATAAATATTTGACAACTAAGTAGGTACCTACAGCAGGTATTTTTTTTTTCTATCTAACGATATTTTCCGGAGCAAAGCCGGGCTTAAAGTTAGCTGGTATATAATATTAATACATCAGTGAGATCTGAGGAGATGAAAGATGGCTCTACTAATAGAAGAATAGTATTGAGTACCTTTTGAAGGTAATGCCGCTTCCGTATTTATAACATTGAAATATAATTATATACATAGCTAGGTAATGAATTGAATGAACTTATCAGTAAATAATACCTAATAATTATTATTATTGCTGAATGATTTTATTGCATAGGCTCCTTTTTGAAGACTTATTTTACAACAGACGATAAATTAATCGATAATGCAAAAATATAAAAATACCAGACAAAGTTGCTAAATCAATAATAATTATCTTTTCCCCTCAACTTGGGACTAGACGAGTCTGAGAGCCTGCTGTGTAAAGACTTTTTTTCTTTTTTGATTGTTTCAATTTTTGTTATTTTTATGGTTGTGTTTTTTTATGGTAATTTTTTTGTAGTTGTTATAATAAATATTACCACGATACGGGTGTAAATCCATTGAGGTAGTATTGACTGTATTGAGTGCATAAATGTGAATTTAAATAGTGAAAAATGTTATACCTACTTTGTACTGTAAAAATATTTTGGTAAATAAATTATTATATTATTATTGTTTATGTTACTGATCTCTAAATTCAAATTAAAAATAAACTTATTTGTTATTTCTTACCTACTTATTATCAACTACTTACTGTGGCGATAACTGTGGCAAGAGTAAATATAAATTCATCATATTGTTGCAATATTACTCGAAATTGAATTAATTATACTTAATTCGTTAAGAATCATATTTCTCTGCTATCACAGCATCTTCCACAAGTAGGATCTTCTTCTTCTTTTCGTGTCGGTCAGCAACGACAAACAATAAAAACACCAAATCCACATCTACACTCCCATTCCCTCCCAGAAAGCAACGACCTCTCTTGCAGCTCCCCCCAGGTGAGTTCGCCCCACGAATTCCTCCCATAGATAGACTAATTACATGTAATAAACATCCAGGTGGTACGCTAAAATACAAAATCGAAAATCTTATTCGTGATATTTTACGAAAATTTACAAAAAAGGGAATATTTATAAAAATATTTACACCTAATCTTTGCTGGAGATTTCATGAAACTGAATATTTATCAACTACTACTTCTACTATTTATCTATCACGGCATATCCCACAAGTGGGATAGCCAGCAGACCAGCTACATATAATAAACATGCAAACTGTCCTCTCCGTGCCAATATAAAATCAAGACATTCAGGATGGGTGACAAACCTCATAGCTAAATATAGGATGTAAAATGTCTTGATTTTTTCAAATATCTGTCTTTTACAGGACACTCGAAAAGTGCTCCACGGAATATGTCATCAATACCTAATATGTGACAAATTGCGTTATTTTGTCTACGTGCACAAATGACGTATGTATTCTTGTTATATTATTATTGTACATAAGTAGGTGTATGAAAATAAAGTAACGTCATTTGCGACTCAGCATCATACTTTAATAATGATTGCACAAATAAAGGCTAATGCACACGTTTTGTACGTTTATATCTGCACTCTACTTGCGTTGAGTATATTAGAAGATACTCTGTTATTAGGTATAGCGTAGGTGCCATAATTGATAATTATTATCCTCGTTATACGTTAGTGTGTTACATACAATTTTTTTATACACAACGCGAAATGTACGTATCACAAATTCATCGGAGATTTATATCACTTTAAAATATAATATTTATTTATTTATTTATTTATTTACACAGTGAACGGCTATATAAGCCTTTTACATAGAAAAGAAAAAATACAATAAAAACAACAGATAGTGAAAACATATAACAAAAGTATCTACCCACACAAACACACCAGCAATGCATAGGTACACAGCAAAATAATGTTATCAATCAAGTAAGCACCTAATAATTATAATACAAAGAATAATAATAGGTATGATGGTACAAAGAACACAGCAAAAAAAAGAATACAAGGTATGTAGGTAGGCTATAACAATATTAGCAATCAAAATGCAACAAATCTCTGTAAAACTATTCTATGAAGTATAACTTAATAATATCAAAAAATAAAATAATAATAATATATACTAGGTACCAAGTACCCGCACACTGCGCCTTTCCATATAGCATAGTTCGGCAACCATCGTTAACAGTGCGCAGTGCAAATAGTACAGACGACATTGAAATAATTATTTACAAACAATTTATATAAAGTAGACGGAGAAAAAATAAAAAAAAAATAAAAATAATAATAGTATAGTGCAAAATGCACCTAGAATAGATATAAATATATAATTCTTATCAACTATGTATATAACAATAATAAACAAAAAATAGAAATAGAAACAAAATTTACATCATAAAAGTTAAATGTGAGGGTCAAATGTTTTTTTCAGAAATGATTGAAGGGCCGAAAGGTTAGTATTATGTAAATCCACGTTTGACAAATGCTCATTACCTAAGCGATGCAATCGCGGAAATAGTGTATGACTTAATGTAGTTAGTGGAACAGTTTTCAAAGTAAAAAGTTTCGGGATTCCTAGTATTACGCCCAGGTACACGAAAATAAATAAGCTGTAACAAATTTGGGTCGTCAAAAAAATTATTTATAATTTTAAATAAAAATAACAAATCGCTCACGATTCTTCTGCAAGCCAAACTTTCCAAATTTAGTACTAACTGTAAACGCTCGTAATTAAGCTCTTCCCTGGGAATGCGTAGCTTATAATTTATAAACCTTAAAAATCTGTGTTGGACACGCTCTATATTTTTGATATGAATACTACCCCATATTCTATTTCATTTTTAATGTGCACTAACTAAAATAGGAACGTTCCAATTTTAGTTAGTGCGCATTGGTATTCTATAAACTCTAAAATATCATATAAAATACGTCTTTTAGTTCAAGTGATCTTACGTGACCTTAATTATTAAATTTAATAACGTTCTTATTTTAGTTTGAATCAATATAGAATAGGGGGTAATGAGAATAATTTAATATACAAATCACTATAACATGTCCACATTGCGCTGGATTTTTTAAATGCGTTCTTGTGAATATTTGTTCCTGTCTTACTGCTACACATAGCCATCTTTATTTAGGTAAGTAATGTTTATGTAGAAAAAAAAACTATAACAGATGGAGTTCAACTTTTCCATCTATATTTATTTTTAAATAAAACTCCCATTAATTATATGCAATAAAATAAAAACTTTTTATTTTCATCAGCAAGAATATTACATAACACTGAAAAGTGAAAGTCAGAGATTTACTTGTTAACTTTTCATAATAAGCTTTTTATTTTTGCATTGAGCTTTATTATGAATTCACTATAAGTTATAAATAAACTACGTCATCCAAGGCGATAGATGGGGATTAGTTCAAAATTAGTCGACGATCCATTTGCTGTTGTGTGTAAAGCGCCTACTATCGCATCAGGTGAAATGAAACGAGACTAGGAAGTATATACGTAACTGTTGTTTACATAGCGAGTAGTTAGTTATGAGCTTGCATGTTGTCCAACGTGCTAGATATTGGTACATAGTAGGTAAGTAGTATGACATTAGTACAATAATTATTATTACTATAATATTTATGTTCATATTCATTTATTACCAATAAGAATGAGTGGGATTCATGTTGTAGGTACTTAGTCACCCTATCAAAAATGAAGTAGGTACCTACCTTCCTGTAGGTAGGTACTATCTCCAAATAATGAACTCCTTATTAATTTATTAGTCCATGGAGTTCCCGGCAAAGAATTTATCTTTGGGTCTATTCTGTAAGTTTTCTAGTTTCCTGTAAAAGGCAGGCATTCGTAAAATATCATAAACAAGATATTTAATGTCTTCAATTTAGCCATAGCCCATACATAAGGTACGCTATTAATGTGAATGATGATCAAGAATAGAGAATGCAATCTCGACTCGAGATTGACGAATCGAGATCTCGTCTCAAAATTTGAATTCGAGGTTTAGTCATTCGAGATCTCGTCAAATAATTCGACGAAATTTCGCGAGATCTCGATTTAATCGAGATTAGACTACTTTTTGAAAATACCTTATTATTGGTTCAAAAATTAATGATAAATTAAATAAAAACTACCTACCTATGTGAATTTTTTTTAAAAATCAACCTTTATTAAAGAATAGGTAAGTGTTTAGTCTGCATTACATTCTCCAAATTTTAGTGCACTAAATATCTTAGCATGCTGAGTTTGTAAAGGCAGATATGCGTTTACACTATTCAAACTCAGCAAGCTACAACATTTAGTGCACTGAAATTTGGAGAGTGTAATAGGCACATTAGAAGAGATATAACAAAAAGAACTGAATGTTATTGTTTTGTAAATAACTTCTCAGGAAGCATAGTGTGCAAAAGGTGTCATCAACTAAGCGGCACCTAATATCTGTAGCAATATATCCGGCGGCTGAGAAATTTCGGCTCACATTCAAATGTTTGGTGTCAACTTTATGAATGGACTTTAAGTGTATATTTAAGCCTGTTGGTGAACCTTTTGTACATTTACAAATAACACTGCACAAATTGCATTTAGCAGTCAATCCATCCGCAGATTTTTTTAAGTAACGCCATACCGCCAATTTACTTGTAGTTACGTCCATATACACTTGGCTTGAGTTGTTCTTAGACATATTTCACTTGTTTAACTATCTAATGTTTTAATAATGGTTCTTGTTTTATTGTCCATTTTATGTGTTGTGTGTGTCAATACTGTTTGTGTACATTATTATAATTATGTTAATATTTATATGTAAAAGGCCCAGGGGGTCTATTCTCCAATCTCGATTGATGGATGTCGCAATCGAGATTTTATTACTTTCGATTGATTCCTTCAAAACCCTATTCTTGAAAGTCGTATACGACAAATGTCACACGAAATCATGCGAGAATTTGTCGAGTGGTGTTTTACCAATCGAGATGAATGTCACACCAATCGACATGTCAAAAATTGATAAAAATGACCGCCGTGAGTCACTCAATGCACAGAAAGAAAAAATATATTGGGTCAAGAGGATTTGCTTTGAGTTGAGAAACTAAAATTTTATATATAACGAAAAAATTATTTTCTCAATCAAAGAAGATTTTCATCTTCGTGCAAAAATTGTAATTCTTAAAACAAGTATTTTTTTCTTAATTCAAGAGGATATATCGTTATAGAAGAGTTAAAATTCTCAAAAATTAGGAAACAAATTTTCGTTCAAGAAATTAAAATTCTCAAAACGAGTAAAAATCATATTCTCAACCCAAGAAGACATTTTTTTTAGTGGAAGAAATGAAATTTCTCAAAACAAGCTACTATTTTTTCAATATAAAGAATACATTATCTTCATGAAAGAATTTTAACTCTCAGAACAAGTAACTATTTTCTTTAACTAAGAATCCTTTTACTTCATAAAATATTTAGAATTCTCAGAACAATAAAATATTTTCTCAATCGAAGAATTAAGTTTCTCAGAATGAAATTTCAATATGCTTATAATGAGATAGCCATATCTTAATTCAATATGTTATCGTCTTTAGAAAAAACTTTAAGTTTCCTGGTAACAATAAATATTTTTTTGATGTAAGAATATTTCACTTATAAAGTTGGCTACATACTATCATGCAAAGTTGTCATTTTTTTTATTTACAATCTACATAATAAAATATTGTGAATATTTAAAGATTGTAATTAAAAAAATTGACAACTTTGCACGATAATAATATGTAGCCACCTTTATAAATGAAAAATAAATATTCTTACATTGAAAAAAATATTCATTTTTACCAAGAAACTTAAAGTTTTTTATCAAGACCCTAAGGAGTCTGATAAAAAAAAAGAAATAATTAAGTTTTCAATTTATTAAAATCAAACATTGTTTAGTTTACCTCCAACATACAGTTATTCATAAATCTATTTTCTAATTTGAGATAATAACAGGTAGGTACCTAAATTGTAAGTAATTGTTTTTTATCAATGTACAGTAATGAATGAATAAATAAAATAAATAAATAGAATCACTATGTTTGTATGAAAAAATGACTTTGGTCAGATATAAATTTACTTCCTGGGAAAATGATAAATAGCAACATCCCAGTTGTAATAAAATGTAAATATTTGCTGATTCTATAACGTAAGTCCTTAAATGTCACAACGAATGTATATACTAGGTGTATCTACAAAACTATTAATAATTTTAAAAGTATATGGATGTGATTCTCTGTATTTTTACAAGAGTAAGTAAACATGTTGCCACTCTTTTGTCAGTTTATTATGTTCTTCCAAGTGAAATTTTTAAACCGTCTTCATCGTCATGCAAATCTGAAAAATTAAACAAAAGAAATACATAAAACTTATAATAATAGTAAGACAATCAAATTTAATTAAATTCTTAGGAGATTCTATAATTGTGTTTATTGTGATAAAGTTTATTACTACACAATATCCTTCCAGGCTTACTATATTTCTAACTAGGGCTATTATTATACTATGTGATGATTTTATACAAAGATCTATAAACCTATTATCTAGATTATCTAGATATTTATATATATGAATCTTCAAAGGCATCATCATTCTCCTATTTGTTTCAATTCTTTTCGATTACACTCACATCAACTTATCTGCGTTTGTTTTAGTTTATATCTATTATTTATGTTTACATTCTTTAAGCATTTTACAAAAACCCTATCATAATATTTATGGGTTGTCTTGAAAGATGTTGCATAGCAACAAGTCCGCCCTTAAGTCAGATCTGCTATCTGTGTAGCCTATCATTATGTTTATATACTTATTGTCGGATCAATAAAGATTTATTTAAATTTATTTTATTTTAATGTATGTCAGAAAGTTACTTAAAGCAAATGCAAAATATATAATGGCGAGGTTACTGCTGGAGCAATTTCCCCGTCAAACCATTAGAAGGAGTCTTTTTCATCATTTGAACAAACTGGAATTTATTATTTATTATTAAATTAGCAAAAGTATTGTCTAAATAATTACTAACCATTGATTCCTTCAATAGAGACCATATTTATTTCTTGATTTATTTTTCTCTGATTAACTTTTTAATCGATCTTGTGAAGTACTCGTATGTTCCGACTGTTCTTTTTTCAAATAGTTGAAGTGACGATTGTATATTCCTCATTTTTGTTATACGGCTGTAAACAATAAAATAATACTTTAGATTTTATAATATATTTATGAGATAAAAGTATTACATAAAAAATATAAAATAAAACAATGAACATTTAAGTATATCTACATAAAAAAGTCCTTAAAGACACATCATTATTATGTATATTGAATATTTTTCATTACTTACCCGAGCTTCTGAAATTCCTTAATAGTTTTTTAATCCTATTTGTTCTCGAATAACTGAGCATAATATTAAAAATAATTCAAATATTATAACACTTCACAAAACAATAACAAAACAATCGCCAAACTTACAAACAGTAACGAACTAACGTGACGATGAATGCCGAACTGATCTAAAAACCGAACATTCAACAGATCTAGGGATCGTTAATTTCCGTAAGATTTCGCAAAACACAAAAAGGAAATCCCAATTTTTAGGAATTAATGCACTAATTCAATTTACGGATAATACTTAATTTGAGAATGACGATTTCTTCAACCAAAGTTTTGTGTGTTTTCTCAATCCAAAATATTCGTATTACTCAATACAAGAACAAATCTCTTAGGCCAAGGAAACATTATTTATTAAAATGAGAAAATTTTTTTTTTCATTGAAGAGAACTGGTTTACTTAATTCGAGGAAATATTCTTAACTCAAGACAATAGAGTGAAGAATGAGGATATTAGAAGAATGAGCGGATGCAAGAAGACTGTTGTGGACAGAATGCGTGTAAATAAATTGAGATGGTTTGGTCATGTGGAACGAATGAAAGAGGAAAGAATGACAAAGAGGATATACTTATCTGAAAGAAAGGGTGTGAGGAAACGCGGGCGTCCGAGAACCACGTGGCTTGATCACGTGGATCAAATTCTCAAGGATGGCCGCGTGTTGAGTAAGAGGAACCGACGTGCGTGTATGAGGAACTGTATGAATGTGGAGGAAGCGAAGGAAGTGTGTAAAGATAGATCTGTTTGGCGTTCCGTTCTCTCTGCCTACCCCACTTGGGACACGGCGTGAGGGTATAGTATAGTATAGTATAGTTTGAGACAGTTCAAATGCTTGGATTGAGATTTAAAAATCCACTTGTTTTTTCAGTGTGGTTGTTTACATTTTGCATACGGTATAAAAATAAAATAAAGTGATGCCGGATTTATAAAGTTTTTTAGTTTAAATAAAAATATAACGAAAAGTTTGATATTGATTGTGACTCCTCATATAAAAGCGCCATCTTGTACGTCACGTGTCTCCCCACACGAAAGCGCCATCTCTTGAAAAATTGTATAAATAAATGTCATTTTTCGATGACCACATACAAAAACATACAAAAAGTGCGACGTTGCCGGTAGCTTTTCGAATGTCGACCGTTTAAATCTCGAGTGGCGTCAAGAATAGGGTCGTTGACTGCCATTCGACTTTTCGTGCGAGATAATCAATTGACATATCTCACAGATGACATTTATCAATCGAGATTGGAGAATAGGGCCCCAGGCCGTGAATAGATAAATAAATAAATAAATAAATAGTAATAGCTCAGATAAGTCAGCGCGCTGTTGCGCATCGATAAACACGTGCATTTTTCATGCGCGCTCGATCTCGATCTCGATTGTGATCTCGATCGATTTGCTTGAGATCTCAAACGATATTTTAAAAACGAGATTACCTAGCTTCGAGATTAAATCTCGAAAAATTACTTGATATCTCGCGAGATCGAGATTGCATTCCCTGATCAAGAAGAACTCGCTTTTTTATAATTTTAATAATAGATAAATTATTAATATCATGACAAATTAAAAAATATAGTAAGGACAAAAGAAAAGAAAATGGTTCTAAAGTTAGTAACTTTTTTTTAAATAAATTTATATTTATTCTGACTTTATCATGGGGCAACTTACCACTTCAATTACAAGTTTTCATACTATTTCCATACTTTAATACTAATTTTAACTACTTTCCTACTATTCTCGAGATCCTAGGAGGGGTACCTGCCATCTTGTACCCCCCCCCCCACCCCGGGTAGGCACTTTTATGATTTCTTCGCTAAATTTTCCGAATTGTAAACATAAACAAAATTACCACTCTGATAAAAGTATGTACCTAGGTCTTTTGTAGAATAAAAAGGAAATAGTTATAAGAAAATAATTATAATAATATGATAGCTATATTTATACAAGTTATTGTTTTCAGAAAAGTTGGAGAGAGTCGGCAATCCTTCTCAGTCTACAGACGCAGTCTCACATTCAGAGTGGTGTTGAATGTTGATGATGAACGTTATATAACTGAACGGCTCCACGTGAATTTATTGAAGCACACGTGTGTTGTTACGTGGAAGTCAGAGCTAGTAACTATGTAAGTACCTCACCATTGTCACTATATACTTTTGTTGTAGGTAGGTAGGTACTACTCGTACTCGTATAAATTAAACGTACATAGGTACTCACATTGTACTGGTTATTTTTATTTATTTTTTCACAATCAAACGCCAACAGGTATCATCTTAAACTCAAGATGAGGTTTGCCAGCCATCCTGAATGTCTTATTTTTTTGTTGGAATGAAGAGAGTAACATGTTTATTGAATGTTTATTGAGACCAAGAATACTCATCAAGATATTATAGAAAATCTTCACAGCATCATTAGTATTTTTGTCGTCAACAGAATACTACACTCTACAAGGCTGAGCATTTGGTTTATTTCTGTGAATAATGTAATTTGAAACAAGTGTTTCTTTCTACTATTGTTAATTAATTCGCAGAGAGACGTCTTTCGACTTATAAGGTCATTATCAATCTAGATCTACACATAAGTAGGTAGATTGATAATGACCTTATTAGTCGAAAGACGACTCTCTGCAAATTAATAAACAATAGTAGAAAGAAACACTTGTTTCAAATTAGGTACATTATTATGGAATTCTACTACGTGTGCACCGACACAATTAATATATTTCTGTGAAGTTGGCTTTGAAAAATAATTTAGGCGTGGTGAGGGTATCCAATTGTACAACAGGCTTAAAAGGGATATTATTAATCAATAGTGAAATTAATAATATATTCTTAAGAATAAACGCATAAGATCAGCTGATAATGAAACACATAAGTAGGTATATATATGGGAGGAATAACTTGTAGATACTTATGAACATATTCTATTTATCACGTAACGCTGCATTGAATATTTATTTAAGATGAATCTAAGTTTGGAATAAACCCAAATACATCTCAACAAATAAATACCTAAGCAATAAAATGCTTGTGTGATTGAAATCTATCAATATAAAGACCGAGTCTATATCATCAGCCTATCAGCCACTAATAAAACTTTATTACAGAGCAGAGGTGGCCAACGTGTCAGTCGCGATCGAGCGGTTTATCACCAAGCTATTCTTAGTCGATCACCAAAAAATCTTTAGTGTTAGGTATGACTTTTTACAAATTTTTTGGAATATTTATTTTTATATTTCGTTAAGAAATCCCTATTCCCAATTAATTCACTCGAAAATAAATTAATTCCTTCGTACTTTGCATGACCTATAATAAAATAAATAAAATAAATTTCTATATATATATTTTCAGTTCTGCCCTAGGTTTAAGAAGCCTTAAGCCTCACCTATTAAATATAAAGGTACGTAGAAAAAAGTCGATCTCTGACCACATCTGCTATAGAGAAAAACTAACAAAAAGCAAAATTTAGCAATTATGTACCTACTCAAATTGCTGATATTTTTTTCGCCTTTTTGTGAAATCCGTCACTATGACAATATGAAAAAAGTATTTTGGTACCTACCTACATTTTGTAAAAAAATCAAATCAAAGTACCTATTTTGATTCGATTTTTTTTGATAAAATATTTTGATCATTTTCATAGTTTAAAATTCAGTACCAAATGGATAAATTCAGAATATGAAAGATGAAGGTATGTACTTAAAAAATGTTGGTACAAATACAATAGTAGCAGGTGAGTGGGTAGAGCGAGCTGATAATAATAGGCCACATTGGGGGATGAGGGTGGAAGTAGGGTGTTTTGAGAGGGGCTGAATGCGACACGTGGCCTAAACCAAGGTCGGAGGGATAAAGTTCTGCGAAGTACCTAATTTACTTTTCATAAACGATTTTATTCCAGAATATTTTCAGACTTGTCGTTATATTTATTCTATTTTTATTAACTTTTTTATTTATTAATTTACTTACACATTTATATTCAATTTTCGGTACACGTTGCCACAATATCAATATTATATATTTACATTTGTGGGAAATGCCGTAATGGCGTACAGATGGAGAAATAAATAGATCATTAAAGAAAGAGACATTACCCAAATACAGACTATTCTAGTACTTAAAATATTTTTTTTGATAACATCTCCAGTAACCACTATGGTTGTATCCTGAAAGTGGAGTAATTTGGCAGGAGGAGGAATCGAACCTGGGAACTCTCGATTGAAAGTCCGTGACTCAAATTTTGATCGAGTAAAATAAGGAATATTTTTATACATAAACGTGATTAAAATGAGTTGTACTCTATCTGTGTACAGTATAACATCATAATATATTGTCTTACAGGAGAGGTAGGCAGTGAAGTATGTAACTGTTTATGTTTTATATTATTACCTAATTTATATAGATTTGTAAGAAGGTATTTTAGATACCTAGACTTATCTTAATTATGCAGACATTGTAGATACAGTAGTACAATTTGATTGCATGTCAATAAGTTAATTTGCATCATAGAATACCCATTACCGATGGATATATTTATATACCTATATGTATATTCATAGACACGTGCTATTTGAGATAACTGTTAAATAAAAACATCCAGATTGCCACTCTTGGGTCAATATTATGTACTTACTGAATGTATAAGTAGGTACATAATGATGCTGTATTCAGCAACGAGTCACACCTCGTTTATATAATTTATCAAGTGTTTTATTTGAAATGATAACATAATTGATTATCAGTTCAGAGTTTTCTATTCAGTTTCTTATAAATTTTTGCTATGAAAAAATATTCATTGATTATTATTATTTTTATATCTTAAATTTTGAATACTAGACATGATTTCGTTGCTAAAATGAAAACCTTGGGACAAAAAAGAGGAAAAGTTGGAATCCAGAATAGATGAGTTCATGATATTTTTGTCGCTGGTAGTCAAATGAAAGCCCGGAAGAGATACAAATTGAGCAGGCCAACTGATTAGCTGAAGTAAAATATTTATTATGATTTTTATTTTATTTATCCAAAGATGACATTTTAATTTATAAAGGTAGATGCATTTGTATGTCAGCTGTCATCCAAAAAATGCGCCACAGATAATGTAAAACATAAAGTTAACATTCTGGTCATCTTGACATGCTCCTCAACTATTTTACTTAATTACTTTTGAGAAAGTGTAGTTAATATTTGAGCACTGTTTAATCTCCACTTTGTTAATAATATAATAATATTTTTCAATAATATATTTTTATATTTTATTTAGTAAAATTAAAAATTGACTTCCACAGTGTAAACACAAAAACTCTTGAATTATTAATATTTGACTTTGTTCTATTTTTTATTAATTTTTGTGAAATATAATTCTTTTGTACATGCTACAAAATATGAGTATTTTTAATATTTTCTTTGGATATAGGAACATTATGATACTATTTAAAATAAATGTTTAATGATATTTCCAATAAATTCTGAATTTGTCTTTTCTTAAGATAATACTATGCAAACAAGTTGCATTTTGTGATGTATTATTTCCCGTAAATTTCCTAATAATATGAGATATGTGGTAAGTATATAAAATTTGAAACAGCTGATCAGTGGGTACATAATATGTATATTATAGTAGCAAAGTACCTATATCAGTGTTAGTTGCAGCGACGCGAAACAACAAATAGATACCTATATCTAATACATTGTACTCGTAGCATGTGATAGAGGAGAATCTAGGGCGCGCGTGGTTCGGAAAAGAGGTTAGGTCAAAGGTAGGTTGGCTCGGAGCGGCGCAGCGGCCTGGGCGTCGAGACGATGATGTGACGAGATGGGTATAGGTATGCTGGGTACTTTCATGCTTGCTTCACATTGGACACTTTTAACAGAGAACAAATACTTGGCCGGGGATATTTTGGGGAAAATGCGAAGATATACCTATTACCTACCCATTCATGTAACTGGAGACCTGATTGATGATCTATGAAAAATGCGATTTTAATCAAATTCTTATAAAAAGAAACGTATATGAGCTTAAAAGTTTATTTAAAATTTATTATTTCTTTCGTTATTGTTTATCACATTTGTCACAGGTAGAAAATGGAGATTTGATAGAATCCCTAAGGAAGATGATTAATTTACGGAAGATGTTAAAATAACAATTATGTGGGGTGATTTCCCTAAAGAAAGTCAATTTTTTTTTTTTTTAATTTAATCTTTATTTCATATTTTATACATACAATTACAATTCACATTTATCAAATCGCATATAAAGATATATTCATAAAACTGTGCAACCAACGAACGAAGCCCGTTAAGTCATTGAAATGACTTGTCAACAAAAAATGGTTTAAATATTCGATATTTTCAACTTTGTGGTAATCCATTTTGAATTATTATTAACTAAAAACACTGTATATACCATTAGAACAAATTTGTTCTGGTGGTATATACAGTGTTTTTAGTTTATAATAATTTAAATGGTTTTATCTTATCTCAGGTGCTAAAAAACAATATTGTTTAGATATTAAAATTAAATAAATATTTCATGATTTTATGTAGACTAGGTAAAGACTAAAAAGAAACTGATAATTTCAATAAAAAAAGGATATTTTAGTGGAATACTTAACATTTTTAGTAAATGTGAATAAATAATAATATTCGTTCTTATTTATTAAAATTGATCGATAAATTGTGAACACCTCCATATACCACAGGAACACCTCCATATACCTAACTTCAATCTTTTTATATTCTTCTACATATATTTACTTAAATGGAAACCAGCGGCGTGTTTAGAGTTTTCATAAGGACACACGGAACCTTATTATTTTTTTCGGTTTTCGCTTATAGGGATACAAATTAAGTTCATAAGGTATTCTTGGTTTACTATTCCCAGGTGTATCAATATAAAACAACCCGCATTTACAATTAGTAGTTGATGATATTACAATTAAATATAGCTAATGTATCATTAGTAGGTAGGTATATAACAGCTGATAATAATATATTTACTAATGAAATACTAGATAATTTTAAGAAAAACCTTTATAGACCAAACAGTGGAAGTTTGCTTACCAACTAACATAGGACATTCTCAGTAGGTACTTTACTATGTAGGTTTATATTAATCAAGATAATCTACCATATCACGAAAATCATAATAAAGAGCTCTAGACCAATTCAATAATGCAAATAGAACTCATTATTTATACAAAGTATTTACTCAATTTCTTCAAAGAAAGATCTAATTCTATCAATGCTGAATGCACGTATTCATTTCTTATTCAACACTTCAAACTATGTACATAGATTCTGAGGAAATAATTAGGTACTTACCTGACTATTTATCTTCATTACGAATATGGGCATCTTACTAAGTATTATTTTGAGTACCTATTTTACAGTTAAATTTGTAAGTTAAAAAGTTTGTTAGAATTATCGTAACCGTTAAAACCGTTGCGAAATGAATTTCATTGCATTGTGTGTGTGTGATGTACAACTCTATTGGTAAATACAATCCAGGGGTCACCAATACGGTTATTCGTTTTTTGAATTTATTATGCATGACAATCGTTGGTATTCTTTCTAATTACTTAATTGGGTAAAATAATACAACAGGGTTGGTTGACTACATATAGTTTCAAGGTAGTATCTTGTAGTGTCTCACATTTCTATTAGATAGTAAAGCAGGTCTATTATGAAATATTTAATGTATATCATCATATTCCATAGAAATGTGACATCACTCTTTGGTAATCTCCCTTCACTTTTATGTGTCCTGAGATGACTAAGGAGCCTCAAGAACAGCAGATCCATTAGTCATGTGACTCTTCTCATGATGTGACAGAAGTATCGTAGGCATCTGTGCGTTGAACAAGCTATCCTGGATGTTGTGATGTGTTTTTTCATGGATGTCTAAAATAGAGATAGTGAGCTATCACTGAAGTTGCATCAGTATGATATTAGAGTAATAATGGTTCCGGTCGATGGCTGAATAGTGTTGCAATGTAGTCGTATCATCGTGCCACCAGCCATACTAGATCGTGGTATTATGTACCTATTTACTATGTTATGAGTATTACACTACTAGAGGTACATGAATCCATCTATCAAACTGCATTGCTAAACAGTTAGATAGTATGTAGATAGGTACTAATAAATATCGAATTCGGGTCCCAGACCTCATTGTGACACGTGGTATCGCTGAACTCAACTGTTGTTTTACAATCATGGTTATTGATTCGTATTTGAGTTTAATAATGGGTTGTTACGACTGTTTGATTTAATCGGATAAATCAAACATGTTATATGCAGTTGGTCCGCTGGGTAGATGCCGTGGTAGGATATGGATGGATACTTACAAGGTTGTAGAGATGTTGCTTATTGTAGGTACTTATTATGTAAAAGGTTTGGGCTGCATAATGAATTAAATAAATTAATATAATGATATGAAGAATGAAGGACGAAGGTATTAATTATATTTCATCAAAATATATTTTGTATGTTACGTGTACTATCATGTTCTCAATGATACGCTACATATTATATTAAATTTCTCATGAAAACTAAGTATTCAAAAGGCATTACAGTAGGTAACTATTGTACATACGAAGGCAATATTACAGTACGTACTAGATAATTATTATTACGTACACACGTGTCTGTAGGTATTATTACTCATTAGTATTACGACATGGTTCACTAAACCCGATGCGTTAATCAGCAATAACTCAATTTTCACATATTATTATATTACCTATTGTGGAACACACGTGTGAAAATTGCACTTAAAATAATTCACGTTCTGAAGTAGGTATATCCAAATGTTTAGAATATTTGCTAATTTCTTATTGTTTAACTGAATTTGGGCACAAAGCGCAGATGACAAAACCAATCCGACATATCAATTGGAGAACAGCAGGCGATAAAGTATTGAACTCAATTGTCATGGCGCCAATAAGACGGGAGATCTTGATTCCAGAAAAATGGTTGCTACTATGGTTTGCAATGAATGTTTCTCGATTGGTGGGCAATGAGAATGGCGGAATTGGTGAACGTTGTCCATGGACACCGAAAGTTATCACTTAAGCCAGCCTAGAGCCGATTCGTAAGAGTTGGGACGTCTTTCTTATTTCGTCATATCAGATTAGATTTTGCACAATGTTACATTGTGTAAACATGGTTGTCCAATCAATATGATGGTGGGATCCAATAAACGATCAATAGAGAATTTCAGTTAATCAAACTAAAGATGACACGAGTCCACGAGATAATTGATTATATTATCTGAGTTGAGTGTATATTGTAATTTATATTATATGCCTGTTGGTACACTTTGATGTAAATAAATAAGTAAATAGATAAATTGTCTTGAGCAACACAATTACCTACATTTTTTCCCCACAACTCGAACAATATCATCTGCCCAAATCTTTTGCAGTGAATTAACACTATAATGTTAACCACTTTAACAAAATATATTAGATATACACGTACAATTAATTGTACATACATAATATTGGTAGTATATTCAATTGTTTTTATTTATTTAATTAGCTGTCTTTGTGAACTTTATCACAGCAATATAAATTTATTGTTGCATGACCGCAGGATCTTGGGGTCACCACAGTGTGGCGATCATCAGCTGATATAGTTGAACTATTAAATTTTACACAAAACAGTAAATATTTTTTTTACGTTATTCCATTTTAATAATTTAATACATTGTTGAAAACCAGTAAGTATAGCAAAATTGTGAAATTCCCGTGGAATCTCCGACAAAGAATAGAACTACTATTCTATTCTGTTACCTACTTGACTTCAAAGCTGCATATTTCGAAAGCGTATTTTTGTAGGAAGGTCTCAAAGTTGATTAAAATGAAATATTCCTTGGTACGTATAAAGATGTTCAACTGTTTTGATTTGATCATAAACTACTGCTCTATATAATTATTATTATTATTGTTGTGTTGCATTTAGTAAGACGGCCCTGACATAAGACCCGGAGACAATGTTGTATAGAGTTGCTTATTGCTACCGAAGCATATAAAATTATTAGAACATAAATTGACTGATGTTCAGCCACGTGATTGACTGGAAGTTGTCAACAAGAAATAGTAAGTTATAAGAATATCGACATGTGACAATGTTATATTATGTCTGTTTTTGTTATTATTTTTGAAGAGCAGTACTCAGTACCTACTAGCTTGAGAGATTCTGTTGCTCAAAGCGAACAATTAGATAATGATATATCAACTTTTTATTGACATGGAGAAGACAACCTGGTTGATCATGACATTCAGTTAGTCTACTAGCTATCCCACTTGTGGTAGGTATGACGTGATATGATAATGGAATTTAACGGATAATAATGATGGCTTGTATGAATGGACTCGTATGCTGCACATCTTGAAGAGTGCAAAATGTATTTTGGAAAAATAGAGAATTAGGGCAAAAAGAGAGGCTGGAGAGGAGATATTATTATTATTTTACATAACATAACATAACATTTATAGACAATTCACACAGATTGAGCTAATCCCAAACTAAGATATATTATGAATCTTGTATTATTGGTAGGTGCTAATGCGGCGATACACATATTATATACAATGCACTTAATACATACACATGTAATACCCAGACCCAAGACAATTTGAAAAAGGTCATTCTTCAATCTGCCCTGGTCGAGAATCGAACCCGGGACCTCGTGACTCAAAGGCAAGTGCGTTACCTCCGAGTCACAATGGCCGCCAATCATAGGCAATCCACCCAATATTGAGTGATTTTGCAGGACAGGAGTATACAATATCAACTGGAGGTATGTACGCAGATCACGTTAATTTCAAATTTAAGTTCATGTTCACTCCAAATCAGTGTAAATGACAAATGTACGTAGTGTTTTGAATTATTATACATTCACGTGAGTCTGCAATTCAAAACGTTGCACTCATTATACTCGTTCTGTTAACGTCATCACTATTTTCATTTAACCTTTGTATGTAGTTAGGTACCCACACATGCGTCAAAATAGCGTGAGATAATATAATTTAAAATATTATATTTGATTTTTTGGACAAAGACTGTATGTCTGCTGAACACAGGTACATTGTTATTATTATGATTTTATCTTTATTTACTTTATTTTTTTTATTTTTTTTCTAGAAATAAGTATAACAATAACAAAAAACTTACTACTACAAAATTATACTAAATAAAAATAACTTATATTTTAAAACACATTCCTTTAACAGTTATATAAAATGGAATGATTTAAATTAATACTATATGTAATTTTAATGAATGTTGATCCTAAATAATGTTAAGTGCCCTTGAAGTGATATTATCTCAGTACGGCGCTGTATAAATATTGTCATATATTTTTTGTAGGTTTACTGCAGACTTAGTGGAAAACTAACTGAAAAGTCACAACCAACCTACATTTGTAGGTAAATTTGTGTATCTGTAGTAGTTAGATGGAGAGATAAGAGAAACAAAGATCGGCGATTTTCACATTAGGAAAATTGAATGAAGTGACGCTTATAGTTACTACTATTTCTACTACTGTACTAAACTAATAATACCATCACGGCATATCCCACACGTGGGGTAGCCAGCAGCCCAGCTCCATGTAATAAACAGTTGTACAGTTATCCTCTCCATGCCAATAAAAATAAGACATTCAGGATGGGTGACAATTCTCATCGCTGAATTTAAGTGGAACTGAAACGTCGATTATTGTTTGAAAACAAATTTAAAACGTTTTGTTTTCGATCGCCCCTAACGTAAAGACAAAATAATCAAATTCTATTCAGAGTGATTATATCCAAAATATTATACCTATAGGTATTTGAGTAAAAATGATCAATAGGAATCCATGAGGGCGTTCATAGACTTGGGTTCGTCGTGGTGAGAAAACTATGATAAATTCAAAAACGAGATTCGTTAGCCGAAATAACTTTTCCCGAATGAGAAAACTTTCGGTCATTCGCATTTGATCACATGATGGAAAACGTTCTGAAATTCAAATTTTCACGGAACCATGGGCAACAGACGTCATGATAATGATATCAAAAATAGGTGTAGTTACTATTACGATTGTAAATTTATTTTCAACGGATAGGGTATTTTCAAACGTGGAAAAGTAGGAGTCACGTGGCTATGGCGCATGATCAAATTCTGCAAAGGGAAGGAAATGTTTTGAATACAATAGATCGCAAAATAAACCTACAAGAAGGTTAATTTTTATAAGTGTGATAAATGCCTATTTATCGCGTTAGTACAGACAGATAGAGATGATCAATGCGTGAAGTGGCTACATAGACAATTCCTACCAAATCGTTCACAATCGAATGAATGATCTTTGATCTTGTTAAGAGTTTGTTTGGTAGGCATTTTGTCGGGGAACTCTTCTGATTAACCTTCTTTAAACCCTACCTCAGAAAAAAAATATTCGTTGAGTTTTGAGCTCCGATCTTGAAACATCTAGGCAGGATAGGAAACATTTAGTCGCTCTGGAGAAAAATAATATTTGCCGCGATTTACAATGACATGTATAAGTATATATATTTAGTTACAATCCATTGGATTGGTCTGCAACGAGTTTGGTTTTTCTTCTCCATTCCTCCCTATTCTCAGCCAGTCTTTTAAGCTCTACGTATGAGCCACAGTTCATGTCCCTCTCTCATGTATAAGTAATGAGCATGTAATTCCATTTTCCCCAATTTGGTATTGTTGATAAATTTTTCAAGTGGGAGCTTTTTTTAGGCCTCAAATTTCAAAATTCAATGATTTGCCTGATAACTGTTCACTGTTATTTCGAAACACAATCAGTAGTACCTACATATGTACCTAGACAATAATCTCAACAGGCAACTTAACAGTAGGTTGGTACCCAACCCAAATTACCTAAATGTACGCAGTGCAGTCTGTACAGTGTACAGGTCACAGTGATGAGGTAAATTTTAATAGGTAGGTACCTACTGCTTGTTATAATTCGGTGTGAATTCCATGTGACTTGAAATGAATATGGCACAGTTACTCAGATCAACTGTGATAGTATTTCATAGGTAAATTTTTGTTATAGGTAGGTACCAATATAAACAGTACCCGTTTTCCTAATAATAATACTAGTACGTATAGTCGTGTTGAGTAGCAGAATAGGGTTACACGTGCACATTACACGTGGAGCGCGTAGTGGAAGTGTTACAATGTCATGGTGATAATATTATAAAAATAATACTACAGCTACATATATGTATTATTATTTATTAATGCCGATATGTTAAGATACCTATAGTTCGCGTACATACGCACTTTCCAAATGCATCAATGCCCGCAATTTGTTTTGTCGTCAAACAAGTTAAATAATTGTACCTATGTATCGGAAACCTTTGCGTTAATTTCTTACTTGTATCTTTTATAACTATACTTACGTACCTACCTGTGGCGAGATGATTATTTTTTTTTATATACGTCATGTTTTCGTAATGAATAATAGTCATTGATATCTCGTGTTGTCTCATTTTAAGTTGGGTCCAGGATATTTTGCTATAAGGAAGTAGAAAATTGAGATCGTCGTCTCATCCGGTGTAAGTGAGGTCCAAGAAACTTGCAATCTTGCATGCGATTGTTAAATTGTATTTTGCAGGTATGGAAAGCACGCCACTGGTTATTATGCTTACTTCTTGTAAATAGGTATATTAAACAAAATGTTTGTGTATTCCTTATAGAGACATCTACGAGACAAATTTATATAGAAACCGCCTATTTAGTTGAAGGTACAGATAATGTGAAAGTTTTCCTCAAAATCGTGATTTTTTTTATATGAGAACACGGGAAAACTCTTAGAAAAAGTGTAACAATACTGAAAGAACGAATTGGTTGATATATTATGTGAAACTGTGTGCTGGAGCAGAAAAAGGAGACTGCTCTGGAGGGATACATATTATATTAAATTTCTCATGAAAACTAAGTATTCAAAAGGCATTACAGTAGGTAACTATTGTACATACGAAGGCAATATTACAGTACGTACTAGAGACTGCTCTGGAGGGATAATTTATCTTTAGAGCAGTGACGGAATAACCCAGATTGCTACAAATGGGACAACATTAGGTCGACAATTACCAGGATGGTCATCTAAGTGATGAAAGGACAGCTTTGCAAAAACAACATACCTAATTCAGAACAAAGATTATTCGAACACAAGAAGAGAGTAGGTACTTATTTGTATAAATTAAACCACATTATTTGAATCTTGATTATGAGAATACATATTATGCCTATCAATATTCCTCAGAGAAATGATGATTAATATTCAATATTTTTCCATTCGTAAACTTTTCTATGAATTTATTATACACCTAATAAACTTATACAACAATTTAATATGAAGAAGTATTTCATAAAGTTATAGAAAACGTGTTCCAGTTCATATTATCCAGATTCCCGATCAAAAATGATAAATAATTTATCAATCTGTATATGTAATAAATTCAGCTGCTATCACGTGTACATTTTTTATTTTTCATCATGAAAGGATTAACCGGATGACGGATATCCGCTGAGATCCTAACCAAAATATCCTGCCATTGCACTGATTTGCTTTATTCAGAGAGAATAATACTCTCTGGGGATGTTTTTATATAGTTTAGTACGTAAGAGACATGGACCATCAGCAAGATTGAAAGCGGACGGTTGGCGGCCTTTGAGATGTGGTGCTACAGACGCATGCTGAAGATCCATTGGTCGGAACACGTCGAAAACGAAGAAGTATTAAACAGGGTAGGCGAAAAAAGGCAACTCCTTAAGAGAATCAGCCAACAACGAGCTAACTGGATTGGCCACAACATCAGGCACCCAGAATTCCTCATCGCCATCGAGGAGGGTAGGACCGAGGGCACAAACGGCAGGGGCCGGCCCAGAGATGCGTATATGGACCAACTGAAGAGGGACATGAATTGTGGCTCATACGTAGAGCTGAAAAGACTGGCTGAGAATAGGGAGGAATGGAGAAGAAAGACAAAACTCGTTGCAGACCAATCCAATGGATTGTAACTCATTATATATAGTACCTACGTAAGAAACTCTTTATCATCATTCAATGCAAGTTAAATCTGAAAACACCGACCTATGGACATCTTGAAAATACTAAATAAGGAGTATGTAAATAGGTATAAGTATAAACAAAAATCGATTTATAGCCAGTTCCTGAAAGAAGAAAAAGTAGAGCTTTAGGAACTAATAGTATTTTTACATCTCGGATATAATCTAAAACGAACTTTATCTTAATTTCCTCGATTAATAAATGAACTAATTTATAGGTATGCCGTCGATTTCACGATTTGTTAAGTTATTCTATCTATTTATACCTTCACGGCATCTCACAGTTGGTAGCCAGTAGACGATTACTATTAAAGTATCATGGCATATTCAACAAGTGGAGTATAGCCAGCAGACCAGCTGCATGTAATAAACATCCGTAACCTGTCCTCTCCATGCCAACAAAAAAATAAGACATTCAGGTTGGGTGGTAAACCTCATCGCTGAATTTAAGATTATCACTATTTTTCGAACACTTGCCTTTTACAGGACACTCGAAAACTTACGAAAAAGCGTTGGAGAACAATTCTTTGCCGGGTTCTCCACGGAACAAAAATAAAATGCATTGGATTATAAATAACATTGTAAAAGTCGATCTGAATTCCCAATGTCATCGGTTACTTATTATTTATTTGAAAAAAAAAAACAAATCTTAAACGTTTTTTACCAATTCTCTGCCGGGTGTTCCACGGTACAAGCTAGTAAACTCACTTCATGTAATAAATATGCAGATCATCCTCTCTGAGCCAATAAAAATTAAGACATTCAGCATGGGTGGCATGCCTTACCGAAAATCCGGTATCCGAATATCTATTTCATCAGTAATGTTACTGCAACCAACAACAATACCCACTGTTATTATTAAAATAATATCACTTGCAACCAGGGACCTACCGCCTCACCACGTATAGTTACCATAATTGTGTAATACCTATATAATATATAGGTACCTCATCGTGGCAGCAATATATCAAATCCGTATGTGGAGATAATTCTTAATTCAAAAAACATTGTCACATTTTCCCTCTATGTGCAAAACGTGCTTACCTACTGGAAGATTGTTGATAAGATAGCCGGCGTATCTAGACATTATTGATGCATAATATTTTTACTCCCGAGTATAAACTTACACATTGTTAATCTAATATCTATTTAGCACCACCACCACGACAGCAGATATATTGAATGAATTTGCTAACTGCATTAAAAATCTGCAAAATAATATTTTTATGCTATAGGTAGGCGTGTGTTCTAATTAGAGAGAAGAGTCTGCGACGGCATGGATTCGAGCACAGGTACAATCTCAATAATAATAATATCAAATTATAGAGACATTGAAAGCATTGAAAGAGACCCACCGTCCACCCGGATATCTCAGAAGTCTGGGGACTTCCATTTGTCCGATCAAATTTCTACACTCACAAATTTGTCCACACAAGAGGTGCCATGGTGGGCGGTCTGAAGGACTAGCCGGCCAAAACGTGGGGAATTTTTTAACTACGTTCCTTTGACTATGTCCCTCTATAAAATTAGGCAGCAGTCTCCTTTTTAGAAGATCAAAAGCAAAATGGTGAGAGGTGGTTGACGATTTAATAGACTAGTCCACGTTTCCCGTTGGTGATATAATCCACATTCACAGCCGACCCGCCAAAAGATACCAAATTAAAGATCCCGGGTGCACCCTACCAACATAATATTATTATTATGTAAATTGAAATCGTTTACCCTTCAACGTTCACTTCGGGAACATACTCATACGAATCAGTTTGAATATGAACGAGTTCAAATATTTTTCTAGATATAGATATTTCGCCAACATTTTGTAACGAATATGTTTGATCAATCAAAACAATAATATAATGCACATTATGTAGCTAACTACATTAATTCGAATATTTATGAATTTAGATGTAGACTATAGTTAGGTAGTTGGGTAGGTACTTACATGACAAAAAGAAACGGGAACGTGGGTAGTAAAGAGCGCTCGTGTCTAAAACACGTGGACTATATTAAAAATATTAATAAAAGTTGAAATAGCTAATACGTTACATAGATCTGATATCATTAAGTAAAGATATGATTGTTATACATCTTCAATACCTACAGCGATTATTATTACACACATTATTATAACTATTGTATGTACTTACTTATTATGCCAAATCAATTTAGTAACATACCATTAAGTAGGTACCTAAACAAATTTGCTCACAAAACGGCTAATTTTTTTAAAAAAAAAAGATATATCTGGGTTTTTGTTGTAAACCCAAATACAACCTTATACACCTTTCACAGTAAGCTAGACTAAAAGCTTGTGTCGTGAAAGGGGAGTTTGCCGGCACCTGGTATCGAACCACGGACCCCATGTTCACGAGGCCGAGACTCTACCTCCAGGCTACCGACGAACTCTTACAACCAATTGTGCACGCGATTTTCTTTCCCTGAAGCTTCCTACCCTGTTAAATTAGAAATCTATCTCGATTCTTTCTATATTTGTCATCACGACATATCCCGCAAGTGAGGTAGCCAGAAGACTGACCAAGTAACCAAGCAATTACCCTGAATTTACTCAAAATCACATTATATTTAGTCTTTATTCTGGGGGGGAGGGGGGGGCAGCATCCCACTCTTTACTAATTTTCCATTCTTTTCCCATTTATTTAATACTATATCTGTCTACTTAGCTACTATTTTCGAGATGAGACTAAATTCGTGATATGAACATGAAAGTAGTCGTTTGTGTGTCAATAAAAATAAGGCATATAGTATGTGCGACAAAGCTCTGCGCGGATTTGAAAATGATGAAAACAGTTATGGGAAATTTACAATCTGAATGATTTTCCATCACATCTCTTTCCATGACACATTCATAATTATTCGATTTCATCTTCATACCATTGCCAGCGGATTTAAGACAGAACCAACCCACTGCAACGTTCAGGAGTAAGCTGAAAACACTGCTTTTCAAGAAAAGCCATGGCGCCCTTGAGATGGTCACGGATAATTAAACGGCACCAAATATAAATTGTCTTTATTATTATTATTAACAACGTGGTATACAGTGAAAGAGGCCCTCACAGGTAATCAAACATCTTATACATTTATTCAGGACAATTTTGAACTAAATAAAGTATTGAAATATAAACTTTTTAACACACACATATTTTTATTTTTATAGACAATATAGTTTCGTCTCTTAATGAGATATTATCAATATTATCTTAATGAGATATTATCAATATTATCTTAAATAAACGAAACAATATTGTGTGCAAAAATAAGAAGCGCGTATAAAAAAGTTTTAAGTTAACATGACAATGTGTCGAACATGGTTAAATTGCTAGTGCACAATACCATCCTGGTACCAACACTTATGTATGCAAGCGAAACGTGGACATGGTTGAAGAAGGACGGAAGTGGAATAAATGCTTAGGAGATGAGATCGCTGAGGAGGATGGCTGGTAAAACGTTGCGTGATAGAGTGAGGAATGAGGATATTAGAAGAATGAGTGGATGCAAAAGGAGTGTTGTAGATAGAATGCGTGTGAATAAATTGAGATGGTTTGGTCATGTGGAACGAAAGGAAGAGGAAAGAATGACAAAGAGGATATACTTGGCTGAAAGGAGGGGTGTGAGGAAGAGCGGGCGTCCGAGAACTACATGGCTTGAACATGTAGATCAAATTCTCAAGGACGGCCGTGTTTTGAGTAAGAGAAATCGACGTGCGTGCATGAGAAACTGTGTGACTGTGGAGGAGGCGAAAGAAGTATGATAAGGACAGATCTAATTGGCGTTCCGTTCTCTCTGCCTACCCCACTTGGGATACGGCGTGAGGGAATAGATAGATAGAATATGTAAAAAAAGTGAATTTCTAATAGCATGTAATTAGTCATACTGCATTACTAATTGTATAATTATTATGGTGAAAATGTTTATTTATTGTTAAATCATAATCTTCAACTAACGTAATATACCTACTTATATTGTACCTATTAAGCAATAATAATAGCTAACAAAATTATATAAAGTTATGATCAGAGCAAAGAATATCAATGTGGGCTAGATACGACACAATACCAATTAGTTATTGTTTAATTTTTATAATTAATTTTCAATCAATGATGTGTCATTATTTTCAAGATCGATCTCTTTGGTTAAAGGCGAATATATTTAGATATTAATTTATTTTTGAGGCGCACAATAGATATTTGATACATAATAATCAGTCGAATCAAACATCCAAACCATGCATACGACATCTATAGATACATTCATTCGATCTCGTATAGACATCTCGCAAACACACTAGATAGATTTTTTTTATTTATTTATTTAGAAAAGCTTAGGGTAGGTAGGTGCCAAAATAAATAAGTGTAATACTTTTTTATCACTTCGTTTCCCGCAAATGAAGTAACTGTATGTAAAAAAACATGCAAGTCGTCCTCTCCTTGCTAATAAAAGTTAAAGACATTCAGGATGGGTCGTATACCTAATCGCTGGATTAAAGACGTTAGCTGTACTAAAGTGATGTTTTACAAATCTGTTTGTTCTCTCAAAAGTAAATTATCTAATACCCATATTTTGATATTTCAAAAAATATATTTAAAACCATCATTCTATACATTATTTAATCCGTGATTGTTCCTATATAATAATATTGACTGTAACTAATAAATAGAACTAACACATTGACAATACGTTGTGTAGGCACAGCCTCGTGCCATCCAAATATGTGAATGTATAAGTGCGCGTGGCTGGTTGAATGATCAGCTGAGTTGGGCTGCCGGCAAGGTTGTAGGTACAATAATATATATTTATGATGATATATTATTATTACCTATATTATATCAATGACTTTTAGTATAGACTGGAAATTCGAAGGAAAAATTGGTAATACGACCAATCAAATATTGCGACCAATTTAATTTCATATCAATCCGTCTTAAAGCGTTGGTTCAAAAAGGCATGTCGATAATAATATATCCTTCTAGTATTTTGTTGCAGATTGCAGATGTATTTTTAAAAGTAGGTTACTGTTGATCCAGAATAATATTTATATTATATGTAGTATGTCTATATATATACAAGTGCACATTTTCACAACAATCACCACAGTTTTATAAAATTGTTCATATAGAATATAATATGAAAGACATTCTTTGTATTTTATTGTAAAGGTCATTTTATTGGTTTTCAGATATAAAGGATGTCCTATACTTCAGCATTGGCAGGACAAAGACAATAATCATGTTAAGGGAGTGATGCAGCATAATAATTATTATTACTATTATCGTTATTATTATTATTTTGTATCATACTTTTAAAACAAATTTGTACTGGACTACCAGTCTATTAAGTCTTTGTATTATAATATATTTATATAATTACACTCATTATATCATTGTGAATAATACTAGGAAAGAGAATAAAGAAGAACCTTAACACATGTACATCGCTTTTGTAGATACAGAAAAAAAAACATTTGACAAATTATAATAGAAAAAGCTTTTTGAAATATTGAAAAAAATAGACGTGAAATACAGGGACAGAGGAATTCTATACATACTTTATAAGAATGAAGCCGCCATAATCAGATATGCAGATGACCAGAAAGAAGCTTAATTAATAAAGCAATGAGTAAGGCAAGGTTGTTCCCTACGGTACTTTTCAATGCGTAGGTAAATTTACTCACTTTGCGATAAAAGAACGAATGAACCACATGGAAGGTGTTAAGTTCAAAGACAAAAAGTAGATATGATTAGGTTTGCCGACGACATAGCCATGATTGGCGAAAGTGCAGGTGAGGAATGAATGATCTGGAATTCCAATAAAGAGCGCGAAAGATTTTGTCTACCTCGGGAGTAAGATCACTAGGATCAAAGAACGAGTTTGCCAGCCCTATACATACACTAAGCAAGACAAAAATCGTAAACACTCAAGCCTAAAAAAATAGACCTGAAACCATGCCAGCTCCTGTTAAGGACACAATATGTGTGGAGTCTTATTATATGGCTATGAGAAATGGTGCCTATGTGAGAAAGATAAAAAATAAGACATTCAGGACTATAATTATTTCAGTTTTAAAGTATGTCCAATAGATTACATCTCCCATTCTTTCCTGTAAGTTTTGGAAATTTAGAAAATATTTTTTTTTGTAAAGTTTCACACATCAGGACGGTATACCTAAAAGAAATCTGTTTCTATCTATCCATGACCACACTTCCCATTAGTGAGGCAGCAAAAAAAAAAACTATCTGCATGTATTAAACATGTAGGAATGGCATTCTCATTGAATATTTTCAATACAGCTGAGGTACCTAAGTCATCAATAATTGTTAATATTTATGGGATTATGTGCGGTTAGTCCACTGGCTATTCCAATTGTGGGAGTTGCGGTGATGATTTTGCTTGATACTTATCAGCTATATCATAAAAAATATGAAATATGTATGATAAGAAGATAGTAAGGATCATTATGTAGAAATATAAATCAAGAGACAATATGATTTTATAAATTTATTGTTGATAAAAAATGAAACATTAAGGAATAATAGTATCAACAAACTTATGTTTTAAAGTTCAACAGTATTTGCTTAAAATTTAAACAATTGAAAATCTTAAATGTCTAACTTATAATGAATTTAAATTTAAACTAATAAAGTAATTTCTAAACTTAATAAACACTACTTATACATTGCTTTAGATTTTAAATAGCTAAGTTAAAATAAAAATAATTAAGTTCTCATTTAATGGATACATTTAAAAAATGGGTGGAATTTTTTATGCTTCTCTAGCTATTGTGTGATGAAAAATATCATTTGTCTAGACGATATTGTCTAGATACTAGTATCAAAAATGGCTCAAAGAAGAAACATTCCGTCAACACTGAGCCAGCGCTCTAATAATGAACATCCGACATCTAGGTTTATAATCGGACATGATTAAATAAAATAGGTATAAAATAAATTCAAACAATATTGTTGAATTATGAGGAATATTACAACAATTCATTCAGGCTGGTGTACATATGTGGCAATAACTAAGTATAAAAACATTATAGTTTCAGTGATCCCCGACAAGCTCCACAATTCTGGAGAATTTCTCATTGATGCCGTACATCCTTTCATGGAGTTGATTCATGGACTCCTTCTGTATATCTATTACTGCTTTGAGATCTTGCTTTATTGATATATATTCCTTTTTAATCTGCAGCAATACACAAAAAATAAAATAGATTTAAACCATACAATATTGTGGAAATTTTTCTATCAAATTGACTGCATGAGAATTTCAATTCAATGTAGGTATATACATGATTCTAAAAACATGTCGTTACTTTAAATTTAAGTATGAAAAGATATATCTGACTTTTTAAAGGGCTCTAATACATTCCCAAGCATCCTTAGATAAATTAATATTGACGAGATTAGATTTATAGATTCTTTGATATCAGTTTGAGGTTTTTAGTAAAGTTATAAATTATCAAAGTGAAGGATCCAAAAGTTAAATACAAACATTAATTAACAACAAAATCATAAGTCATGCATTCAGTATAAGTCCGGGTTTTGGAATATATTCATGGAAACCTAGATATCTCTTAGGACATTAAGATAATGTACATACCTTACTTATATCATTTAAAAACTGTGAAATATCCAAAGGTTCTTTTTCATCAGTACCATCTATGGTGTCTGAAGTGTAATCTTTTTGTGATAAAGTCTCAACTTTCCATTGCAACATGTCTATCTTGTTGTCTACATCTTTAGTCTGAAAACAAATATTACAGTATAAGTTTAGTAAAAAAACTCACATTTTTGAAGAAGTTCAATTTGTATTTCATTATTTAATACTATAATAATAATGTAATGAAAGTATGTTTTCATACAGATCTTCTTAATTCGTCTACATAATGAGCCCGGCGCATGATTTCAGTTATTAAAATAAAATATAAGAAGTTAAGAAGACTATAACTAAAAGAAATAATTTATACAGCAGTCCGTCGACCGTCAGTTTAGTTTAAAATTTTGAGAATTTCTTTTATCTATGGAGAAAAAGTTTGAACATACTATTATTTTCTTTAAGTAATAATTTTAATCATATAATAATGTTATTATTTTAATTATTTTTGAATATATTTTATTGTTAAGAATTATTTTAGTGATAAAATTGTTGCAAAATACTTAATTTAATGCCTCAAACTTGTAAAGTTCACATGGGATACGGCGTAGCATTCACATTGCTTCACTTTGGATGAACATCCCAAGTGTTGAAGTGTCAGGGTCAAAGCTGTTTAATCGAAAGTGAACACGTCCCTTCACACTTGTTCATCATAATTATGCTTTCATTGCAATGTCAACACTCACAGTCATATTCTATACAATTTGAAATATTTTTGTAAAAAATAATTATTGAAATAAAAAAAATAAAAATAACTGTTAATTAAAGTTAAAACTAATTTGTATAGTTCTCGATAGCATGATAATTTCGTTTATTTAATAATTCATCGAGAATACGACAAAACCATTATTTGATAATGGGATAAAACTTATTTATGGTCATTTTAGTGAAAGAACCATTCATCAAAATTATGTCGGGTGGTAATCGGTTCCTTCCGTCATCGCTAGTGATCACTATTGATGAAACGCCTGTTCATATATTTTCTTTTAGAGGATCATCCAGAGTGAACAAATGTGAACGCCCCTTTGGTAAATAACTTTTAAATCCAGCAAAATATTCATCCATATAAGTTTTGTTTCGCAATGTTGCAAACCCTTCAAAACAGGAATTATTTTAATTATGTGTATAGTTTCAGGTAGTATTGGTAAATCCAGTTCTTTCTCAGGAATCGGTACTTGAGACATCGTTCTTCAAAACAATTCGTTCTTAACATTCGTTCTCGTTCGTGGAATTTGTCACGCGATTTTCACCTTAGTCTCT
Source organism: Athripsodes cinereus (assembly GCA_947579605.1). Lineage (NCBI taxonomy): Eukaryota > Metazoa > Arthropoda > Insecta > Trichoptera > Leptoceridae > Athripsodes > Athripsodes cinereus. The sequence continues at coordinate 6,429,418 of OX388308.1, read as the reverse complement.
TTGAAAATAAAGTATTTTAAAGGCCTTTTTCCCAAAAGACGACACGAAGATTTAAATCCTTAAATCTCGGTTGTGATATATGTCACGCGATTTTAAACCTTAGTCTCTTTGAAAATAGAGTATTCTAATGGTATTTTTACCAAAACAACTTCACAAAGATTTAAATCTTTGAATCATGTTTGTTACATTTGACACGCGATATAAAACCTTAATTCCTTTGAAAATAGAATACTCCAATGGCGTTTTTTCCAAAATAATAACACGTAGATTTAAATCCAAGAATCTCGTTCTCAACGTTTGACACGCAATATGAAACCTTAGTATCTTTGAAAATAGAGTATCTTAAGGTTTTTTTTCCAAAAAAAACACACACACGAAGATTTAAATCTCGTTCGTGTTTATTTGCCACGCGATGTTAAACCTTAGTTTCTTTGAAAATATAGTACTTTAATGTAATTTTTCCCAAAAGAACGAAAAAGACCGAACAGATTTGGCATTGAGGATTTAGTTCTTCGAGTTAAGTTGAAGAACGAATACATAAGAACGAATAGTCAGATTCTGAACAATACTAGTTTCAGGTGTATTGCTATTTGTTTCGACTTTGTGTTTGACAGATGGTTTGCGAAATGTATAATTTTGAGTTTTCTTTTTGCACTCTTTAATGTATTCAGGAAAAAATAGAGTTTTGAAGCAATAGCAGTAAGCAGTTATCATGAACGAAACTGGAGATTATTGGTATCATAGTGAAGTTCAGAAATTCAGTTTCGATGATGATGAAGTTAGTCCTAGTTTTTTTTACATAAATGTTTACTTGTGGATAATTTAAGTAATATTTGATACTAACAATGTAAATATCACAAAATAACATGCTGTAATACTTTACAGCAAGCATCTCAAAAGTTTTCCAAGCTGGGGGTTGAAGTTCGAGCAGGCCTCAATGATAATACTGAGAAAAATATTGGGTTTGACGTCAGCAAACAATGTGTTCTTCCAATTCAAGCCATAATATCAGAGAAGGCTTTAGAAAATAGTAAGTAATGTGATGTATAAGAATTTAACATTTTCAATTTAGCAACGAGGTATTTCACCCAACCTGAATCTCTTAATTTTATGATTGCCACTGAGAGGATAATTTTCATGTTTGTGACATGTGGTTAGCCTACTCGCAAATACTAGGAAGCAATGGTAAAATTCTCATGTGTCTTCCAAGCAAAAGTATACACTGTGAAAAGGTGTATCCAGTTCAATCTTGACAGAGGAGACAGTAAGCAACTTATAGCTATACTATCTGAAGCAGCTGGCTAAGATGGTTTGGACATGCCTTTTCAAACTTAACGAGTTAGGCTACGAAAATCAAGTCACCCTCCTTTGGGGATTCGAACACAATGAAAGAGCTGATAAGCTGGCAAGAAAGGATGAGGCAATGCAACTCGATGGGTCAGAGCCATTCTGTGATCTGTGATATGCATTCTTCCATGAAGAAATTAAAAGGAAAGGAAGTCATCAAAGAAACAAACTATGGAAAAATCTCTCCAAGCTAAGGAACTATTCGAAGGATATAACTCCAGAAGAACCAAAGAATGCACCAACCCGAGTAAACCAAGTCTCAAAGCAATAAAGAGTTTTCCTTATGGGTCACTGTATATTCAAGGAGCTCTTATCCTGTGATTTAAAGTAGATGGCACTTGTAGATTTTGTGAAGAGGAAGCCGAGACTCCTTAGCACCTTTTGGCAGATTGCAATGCTGTGGTATTCACATGAGTCAAAACCTTAGGCAGGCACTGGGTAGAAGTGGAATTTCTCCACACTTTGGATTCCCTCAAGATTTGAATTCATAAGATATCGGAGACTAGAGGGTTCGCTTGAACTGGTAACACTAGGAAAGCTGAGTAGGGGAAATATAATGGATGTTGTAGGCTGCGGTGCATAATACACCCCATTCAATAAAATAAAATAAATAATCTACTTGTAACACCATTTGTGGGATATTTTATGATAGAGAAAAGGTGTTATGGTAGGTGTTAAAGGTGTTATGTACCTACATATTATTGTTATTACTATTTCATATATTCTCCATATTCTCCAGAGTGATTGCCAACGTCGGGGGTGCCTGATACGGCACAGATAGAAGACATATATTAATGATTTTCTTTCTCTTCCAGTTATAAATGCACAGTCTGGCATCGGTTTTAGTGCAGGGTCTCAAGGTGACTCGGATCACTTTCATCCAAGTGTTTCAATTACTTTGAAAAGGCTGGTAGTTGGTAGATCATGCTCTCTGTACCACCACAAGAGTCTCATAGCAAAGACACAACTTTTAGATGGAGCAATTGCTATTGGAGACGGAAATGCTATTTTAGGGGTGAGTGATATCTTGAAGAAATACTCTCAGAACTTGTTATCTTCATTAATTATTTTTCTAAATAAAATTTACACAAATTGCAAATGTTTGATGAGAAATTAACATTATTTTTAGCTAATGTTCTGTATTAGTTATTTTTATTTATTTTGACAAATAGTATGGGGTAAATATATACATACAATATATTTGATTACCAATTTTTTCTTCGGGTTTCTGAATTAGGTTGTACGAAAAGGTTGACTTTGTCTGGAGGCTACACGGAACCATTAGATACGATATAACTTCATACAAATATTATGCCAATACAAGTCATCAAACCTTGATGCCTTTTCCAGGAAAGCTCACATCCGAAAACTTTGATATAAATTGAAATTGTACAAAACAAGATATGTTTGAACACTGTTAAATATTGTTCATAGTGAAAGTAATAGTGTTTTTCAATCTATTTTAATTGTATTGAAATGAACTTTGACAAAATTATTCCAAGTATTAGACAATAATTTCAAAAAACTTCAATAGGTACATTATATTAATTGTTTAACATTTAAAAATATTCAATAAAGACATCGCATGTTGTATTACCCCGTGGAGCGCCCAGCAAAGAATTCAAAGAATTGGTCTCTTCCACTCTTCGTAAGTTTTGGAATGTCTTGTAAAAGGCAGGTGTTCGAAAAAAAAATACATTAACATCTTTAACTCAGTGATGAGGTTTGCCACCCATCCCAAATGTGTTGGAGGGGACAACTTGCAGGTTTATTGTATGGGTGCTTGCTACCCCACTTGTGGGTAATGCCTTGATTGGATAATAGTAGTAGTAGATCTCGAAACCTGGGTAATTGAAAATAGAAACTTAAGGTAAATTTAGCATTTTTATTCATAATTAAATTATATTAAAAATTATTGAGTATTATGAAATTGCAAAGTTATATTATTATTGGTTTTTGCTTGTTTTATTTAAAACGATGTTATTATTTCAGGTTATTTTGTTCTTAGTTCAGACTCTGAAGAAGAAGTTAGTTTACCAAATGCTGTCCTCTAGGCCTGTGGCAGTGTCTCACTACATTAACTATCTGATGATACGACTCAAGACACACGAGCTTGTTGACTTATTAGTGTGAGTTATCTATTTCCATGTTTTTTTTCATCAATTTTTTTTTATTATATCATCTTCTATAAGTGGATAGCCACTGAAGGAACTACTTGTAATAAATATCAGGTTGTCTTCTCTGTATCACAAAAAAAACAACATTCATAATGAATAGGATACCTCAGAATGTAATTAAGGTTATAAATATCTTTATATTTATTTCATAATGGGAGGCATAATGGTCGTATTGACTGGTAATTTTCGACAAACGCTACTATCTGTCCCAAGAGAAACAAAGCTGACGAAATATAGCCTTGTCTTAATGTTCCGCTCTCTGGGTCCATATTAGTATTTTTTCATTGATGAAAATATTAGTTAGTATTTCAATTAATCAGATACTGATGCTGCTTCATTTATTAAATTTCTTTTGGACATTGGTAATGCTATTAACCGCGTGGATATTAATTAACTGACAATCTAAATTTTTAACCTGACAACCGCTGATGTTTCTGTGACAGGTGTTTTATTTTGATGTTATTTTATCATCTTCAGGCAGGCAGCATTGAATGAGTACCTTCTCCATCTTCTATGATGCAGTAGCGGGCGAAGTTGTCTGCTCGGCGGTACAGCGATGAATAATATTTAAATTTTCTAATTAAAAGTCGTAAATATGGAAGTCGAAGTTGAAAAATCACATCAAATCACATCACCATATAAAAAGAACCTTTGTCGATAATTTCAGAATAAGTTATAAATTATTTTCTAACCAGTTGATTTTTAATAATTATGATTCTTCATGTGTCTGTATGGGCACACTGGTAACCACAGGGTTAAAAGTAAAAATTGGACCTGAAATGACTCTTATTATATATTTCTTGTTTGTACTATCAACCTAGAGCTGTTTAGTGATTATATAAATATTGTATTTAATTGATAGTAATTAATATAAGATTTTTTTTGTTTCAGTATGCTTGGTCAAAGTCGAGAAGCTGCAGTGAGTAACATTTAATTTTATTTATTTCACGGCAAAGTACCTGAATAAAACAATATTTTCAAATATAATTATTTGTGAGGTTGGGATGGAGATAATAAAATAAATTATTAGTTTATACAAAGCCACTTATAAATGTGTAGTTTATATAGAGTTAAAAACTTGTGGCTTATTTGACAGAATAATAATGCGCACACCATTTATATGGTCACCGAGTGCCCGATATTACAATATCGCTAGCGCCTCTGTATACGCTTCATAAATTATATAATAATTGCTAGACATATAGATCAGTGTTTCCCAAACTATGGGTCGTGAGCCAATATTGATTGGGTCCTGAGCATTAAGTAGTTCAATGACTCGCTTCTAGAGAAACTGAGCGTTACCAATATTTATGATTTTTCAAATGTTTCGTGATTAACACTGTGGAATTCCATATTTATTATTAATTTATATTAAAAGAAACTTTGTATTTTCCACTAGAATAATTTCAATTATAGTCAAAACGTTTTCGGAACTACTTGTTCCATCATCAGTAACAATACTAAACATATTATTTTCAAGGACAGTCAATGTTGTGGTGATGGTGAAGGAGTGGTGGGCGGGGGCAGGGGTGGAGTATAAAGAAGCATAGACAAGAGTGGAGATGATATTGGTGGAATTTGGATATTTATAATGTTTTCATTCTTTATGCAGCAATTATTTATTTCCAATGACTCCAATATATCCAACTTTCTTCCTTTATCACAGTTATGAATCAATTCTATGTTATCCATTCAAAAGGTGTGTCCCGTATCTCTCGAATGTTCAGCTATTTCACTGTTGATTGTCATATTTTTCACTGCCTTTTCATGCTCTTTAAAACGTTGTTCAATTTTTCTTCCACTTTGACCTATGTAGGCTGGGTCACAATCTCTGCACTTTATTTTGTAAACTCCACTTTTTTGTAGGGTAGGTATTATTTTGGTTTATTTTGGATTAATCCTCTCATCAATAAAATCCAGAATTACCAGAGATACGTAGATGACATTTTCTTCACTTTTACCGGTACATCTAGACAACTGAAGAATCTCCTCACTCTTTTTAATAATCAACATGAAAACATACAATTTACGCATGAAACAGGAAACAACAACAAACTAAATTTCCTAGATGTCACCATATCAATAGAGGAGAACAAGTTCAGTTTCGAAATATATAGAAAAGAGACGTATACAGATGTCATCATACTCGCAGATTCATACCATCCAAGAGCACACAAAATGGCAGCATTCAACTCCATGATCCACAGGATGTTATCCGTCCCGCTAAAAAAAGAAAACTATAAAAAAGAACAATGTATCATATTGAATATAGCAGTGAACATTGGATATAAGAAGAAAGAAATACAAAAACTAATCAATAAAAAAGAGAAACTATCATATATATTTAAATATGTTTTTCATAAAGCTAAAAGTATAGATAATTCAAAACCATGGAAAAGAATTTTGTATACAGGAAAATTGACAACAGATCTAGTAAATAAATGTGGAAATGATTTTAGACCAGCATATTATACCAACAACACTATTAGAAAATACTTATTGAATAATAAATCTAAAGTACCTACCCTACAAAAAAGTGGAGTTTACAAAATAAAGTGCAGAGATTGTGACGCAGCCTACATAGGTCAAAGTGGAAGAAAAATTGAACAACGTTTTAAAGAGCATGAAAAGGCAGTGAAAAATATGACAATCAACAGTGAAATAGCTGAACATTCGAGAGATACGGGACACACCTTTGGAATGGATAACATAGAATTGATTCATAACTGTGACAAAGGAAGAAAGTTGGATATATTGGAGTCATTGGAAATAAATAATTGCTGCATAAAGAATGAAAACATTATAAATATCCAAATTCCACCAATATCATCTCCACTCTTGTCTATGCTTCTTTATACTCCACCCCTGCCCCCGCCCACCACTCCTTCACCTTCACCACAACATTGACTGTCCTTGAAAATAATATGTTTAGTATTGTTACTGATGATGGAACAAGTAGTTTCGAAAACGTTTTGACTATTATTGAAATTATTCTAGTGGAAAATACAAAGTTTCTTTTAATATAAATTAATAATAAATATTTTTGACCTCTTTTCTCTAAGACAGCTAAAAGGTAGGTCCCAAGATTGGAAATTTTTCCCAGATGGGTCAGAGCCCAGCTTTGGGAACCACTGATATAGATAGATATACCTACACATCTTCCTCCCTTTGTCCTAGATGAGTTGAGAGTCCATTACTCCTAGGTACCTCCTTAAGAGATCTTCAGTATCTATTGCTGTTTAATGTGGATATGCAAATTAATATAGATGTGAAAATGATTCCTTTAAGATGTTATTTAAAATATTTTGTGTGAAGATAATTGTAATGTTATAATGCTTTTACAGATGAAGCACTTTCAAATGATAATAAATTCCATGGGCTCTTCTTTAGATGTGCTCCTGAGTAAATTGAAGAATATTTTGTCTAACCATTTTACTCCACCAAATATGGAAGCCATTTATATAAACACTTTGAATAATTACATTAAACTAATAGGTAAGAGATAATGAAGTACACACCATTTTGCATTTTTTAATAGACCACCATTGGGGGTATATGTTTTTTGAAATAAATATCTTTTTAGTTATTTGTTATCTTATCTTCAAATATAACAATTAATTTTATTTAGGTACATAGTATGTTGGAATTTGTGAAATATCACATAGATTTGACATTGCCAATTCATTTGCCATCCATCCTGAAAATCTAAATTTTATATTTTCTTTTATTAATACTTGTATGATTATTTCACGTACTTGTGGACTATGCCGCTACAGTATTGACTTAGATAGACCACATTCATAAAATGTGTACCCATTATGTATATAATCTAAACAATTGCAGAATGGCAAAAGTCTCTCAATGTGACGGAGTTGTACAATAAGTCTCCCATGCAGTGCCTAGCTTACTGCTGCACACATCACTGGAATGAAGGTAGCGGGAAACAAAACTCCCCACAAACTCTCTGCCAGCAACATCAGGTAAATGGGATAAGAAAAAATATTCAGTTCAGCATGTATATGACACATTACATTAGAGATATAAATAGTAGTCATGTGTGATACTGGAATTCGACGATAATACTGGAGCAAGAAGCATTACAATGGCTGTACATAATGTGTTTGTTATTTATTCTTTTCTGTGCATTGATTATAAACAATTGCAAGTGAATATGATGTTCTTATTATTTAAATGGCTTTAAGTTTTGACTTTTTTTGGTACGGAGAGGATGACTTTCATGATTTTTACATGCAATTAGTAGTGAATGAAAAATGTGTTAATTATTTTATGTGTACACTTTTGATGTACATATAAAATAATTTCTACATTATTTCAAAATGAGTTTTTCAATTGTGACAGCAAAACTCCATAATTCTCACTAACTTCATAGTAAAATAGATCTCTTACAGTTTTGATAAACATTTTAGATTCCTAAAATATAATTGACAATTGTTTCCTTAGTCCAAATAGTGATTTGATCATTATGCTTTCAGATTTGTGCTCAGCAGTATGAATGGACAGCTCTAAGTGTTCACAGTGCTTTGAAGAACTGGGAGATCATTGAGACACTGTTTATAAAGAAGGTATATCTAACAATTTTCATGAAGTTAATAAGAAAGTTCTTTCGCGAGACTTTATTTTTATTCATTTTCAAAAGGCTGTATCTGGGTTTTTCTTAATAATTCAAATACAACCATATAATAATAATAATAATAATAATAAACTTTATTGCACAAAATCAATATGTAAAGAAGAACAAAAAACATGGTATCACAACAATAGAATTAATAATTTTGTGCAATGGGCGAGTTTATTGCTGAAGCGCAATATCTTCCAACTAACCCATATACACCTTTCACAGTAAGCAAAAAGCTTGTGTTATGAAAGGGAAGTTTGCCGGCACCTGAGATCGAACTACGCACATCATGTGCACGAGGCCGAGACTCTTCTTCTCCAGGCTACCGACGAACTATTATTTTAGCAAATTATTCAGTTAGCTAGTCATTCAGAACTTATTTAGAATTTTATTATCTAGTTCCATTGATGTTTTTAGAATTTTCTGGGGCGCAGTACGATGTCGTGCAGCATTCCCTTACCTAAAGTTGTTAGTCTTTTGAAGGAAGCTAAAGCCAACTCTATATTGCTGGACATGTATTTAAATCATATTAGTTCTGTGGACCAGAGGCTAGAGATTGCCAAGAAATATAAGGTAATAGTTGGTTTGGTTTTACTATTTACACAAACTTTCAAGAGAGATTTTTAGGTTTGTGGTTTTTATACCTTTAAGAGGTAAAGGAATCCTTTAGATTATAATTTCCTCCACATACAGTGAATATGAAAATAATCTTTTATATAAAGGAATACCAACGACCTTAAGAATCTTATTTCATTGTTACTTACAATTTTATTGTGTGTGGTATTTTTATTAAAAATACAGATTGAATTTACACTAGACTTTTTATTTTATAAAACACAAATTAATTTACAATATAATGTAACAATTATAAGTAATGAAAATTTAAAGAGAAGATATTATTTAAAGTTAATCACTACGTAGCTGAAATTCGACTAAACTTCAAAAATTATCTACAGGGATGGCTAGAAATCCCTATTGAAATATATCCCAAAACACTTTATCAATATTCATGGTAGTTAATTGGGTTAATCAATACTTCAACACCCCAGAATGCTTTGCCTTTTCAGCGTATGGTGGCGCTAGTAAAGTTTTGCTTTGCCTATTCAGCTTGTGGTGGCGCTAGTAATATATTTTGAAAGCTGCGGTCGTTTGAAGCCTACACATATTTTGTAAGTGTAAAATTATTATAAGTTTGATTTTCATAATCACTCGATTTCGGATATTTTACTATGAAATAAAATAAAAGAATACCATACATCTATCTATATTATGATTATTCATAATATTATTGTATACATAACGTTCCAGTATTTTATACACGAGAGTTACCTAAGCTGGATCTAAATTTATTTACTATACCATCACGGTATATCTTACAAGTGGGGGTAGCCAGCAGATCAGCTGCATGTAATAAACATGCAAGTCGTCCACCATGTGCAAACATAAATCAAGACATTCAGGATAGGTGGCAAACCTCATTGCTGATTTTAAGACATAAAATGTTATTATTACAGAAAAGAGCGGGAGATCAATATTCTTTGTAAGAGTAAGTGCATTATGTAGGTATCTACGGTAAGCATTGTTATATATTATTCATTTTATTTTATTTCCAATGATACAAAAATTATAACCAAGTATTAAATAAATCTTAATACTCTCAGTACCTTCTTAGTTATCTATTACATATTATTATAATGTAGCTCGAAATCTAATAGCCATACAAGAGGAAGTATTTTCTAAAAGATTCTGCGGTAGTCTTATGCCCACACGCAGTTTTGGATATTATTTGCCAATTTGTAAATGATGAGGCTTGCCACGCACGCATTCTGGATGTTTTAATTTTTGTTAGCACAAAGAGGACACCTTGCATGTTTATTACATGCAGCTAGTCTACTGGCTACCCCTGGATATGTTGTGATGGTACAGCGTATCCAGCTACGTACATTATGTTCCATAATGTAAAATCATTAACTACTTACTTGTTTTGATCTGTAATAATTTGGGTTAGTTGGGAGAAACCGCACCTCTGCGATAAATTCGCCCTCTGTATATTAATTGTATGATTATATTTGATTTCAGTGTATTTTGTGTAAATTTGCATGCATACTTTATGTATGTAATATAAATAACTAAGTAGGTTCTGAGAGTATTAAGATTTATTTAATACTTGGTAATAATTTTTGTATCATTGGAAATAAAATAAAATAAATATATAACAATGCATACCGTAGATACCTACATAATGCACTTACTCTTACAAAGAATATTGATTTCCCGCTCTTATCTGTAATAATAACATTTTATGTCTTAAAATCAGCAATGAGGTTTGCCACCTATCCTCAATGTCTTGATTTATGTTTGCACATGGTGGACGACTTGCATGTTTATTACATGCAGCTGATCTGCTGGCTACCCCCACTTGTAAGATATACCGTGATGGTATAGTAAATAGATTTAGATCCAGCTTAGGTAACTCTCGTGTATAAAATACTGGAACGTTATGTATACAGTAATATTATGAATAATCATAATATAGATAGATGTACGCAATTATTTTATTTTATTTCATAGTAAAATATCCGAAATCAAGTGATTAAGAAATTCAAATACACTTACAAAATATGTGTAGGCTTCAAACGACCGCAGCTTTCAAAATATATTACTAGCGCCACCACAAGCTGAATAGGCAAAGCAAAACTTTACTAGCGCCACCATACTCTGAAAAGGCAAAGCATTCTGGGGTGTTGAAGTATTGATTAACCGTTAATTGTATTTCTCTGGTATAGCCGTTTATCCAAATACTTCTCCATAATTTCCATAGATGGCATTTATTCCATGTATGCTTTTCCAGTTAATTCTCTAAAACATAACATTTTTACAACATATAAAAGAATAAAAATAATACAATCAAGCATGGCAAGTATCGCTGGTTGCCACAGGTTTATTTAATTAATAAAACAAAGATTTTGCCTTACGTTCATTTGTTAATTTTTTAAAATTTCTAGCAATGGATACTCAAAACGGTCTTTTTGCTCACTAAACTTTTGTTTATTGACATAGAAACAATAAAGATTGTGTCAAAATGAACTTTAGGCATAATTTAAGTTTTAAAGATTGCTACATTGTTAATTTCAAAGTCCGTAGTAAATGTGAAATAATAGCTCTATTCAGGATTTGCTATCTCAGTTGTATTTTTTTAATAAAGGCTATTCCAGTTTTAAAACTGACTCAGTTTTTTTCCACAACTGAATATAACTTTGTATTCTGGAGCGAAACTACATTATGTTGCGAAATACCAATTTTCAGTATTGCCATTAACAATTTTAAAGTAAATACTTTTGCTTCCACATGTTTGTTAACTCTAAATAGCTGTCAAAAATAATTGTAGATGATTGCTATTAATCATGTTATTTTTTTAACTCATATCACATTGAAAATGATGGATGATGAAGATTTAAAATGTGTATTTTTGTAGATTCATCGAACTGTCATAGATTGCCTTATATTGAAGAAAGATAGGCAAACTCTGACCCAGTATAAGATGTCCTTGCATCCACAGTCTGAGGAATACTTCCATGCAGAGAATGCTCTGAGATCTGTAAGTTGAATCACACTGTTTGATATACATACTTTAATTTATTCACCTCTTATAATTTGATAATATAATTAAATGAAATGTGCCACTCATTCTGAATATGGTTAAATCTTTGTAGCGTGATTTAAGAGTCTGGAACTTTTAATGGAGAGATCTTGAGTTTGATTCCACCCGCTCACCATCTTATTCACCTTTACAGCAAAAGCATGTTGTTTATTAGGGGTGTTTTTTGATTTATTTAAAAAAATCCAGATTCATGTTAAATAATTTTTTTGGTTAACTCACATAGTTTACAACTATATGGACTAAAAGATAAGAGAATTGTATATAAATTCTTTGATGATGTTTTATCTGTGGTGCCATTTTGCGCTTATTTAGCATCACTACAATGTTCATCAGGGGAGAAGTGTAATTCTCATGTTGCTTCTGAAACTGCTGATATTTTTTTTGGAACATATGTCAATAGATAACATGTACAATGTTCATGATCTTAAAATATTTGTTTTATTAAGATTAACAACTCTCTGTGACATGTTTATGTGATGTTTCAATTTATTTGATTTCAGATTTTGCAAGCAAAAAAATGAGGATTTGTGCTATTAGTAAAAACAATAATAAAATATTTATATTATGTTACATCACTAGTGCATTTATCGATTTCCAATACTCTAAGCAAATGTTATATGATTTTTATTGTATTATTGAAAAATATATTTTTAAATTTATAATGAATACAATATTTAAGTTATTTAGACCCCTGCAGGGCTACTCTTGACACAATCTAAATACGATCTTAATCTAGTCTTGATCTTGATCATACGATGCACGAAGGGACTATGGTTAAAAACACCACGCTACCGCGTAATCGGTATGTGCGTATTTTTGGCCGATAGTCACTTCGCACGTCGTATGATTAAGATTAAGTTCGTGTTTAGATTTTATCAACAGTAACTCTGCTGAACCCTAAAAAAGCAGAAAATTAACATTTGGCTTTGATAGTGAGACAGTTCATTTGTAAAACCACAATTTATTTATTAACATAATACATGGTCTTTTAAAATAGCCTTTACAGTAGGTACAATAACATAAAAAAAACACACTTGTAACAAAACACAATCAACATATAAGATACAATGAAAACAAAAACAACAGAAACTACATGGTGGGATTCTCAATGGAAAGCATGTACTCTCGAACAATTCCGCTCACAGCACATTTCCTCAATAAAATATTTTATAACTAGGTTTTTATGTAAATGTTGATTGAAGTATAAATTTTGATATATGTATGATTAGTTAGAAAACATATTATCAAAATAATTTTATTCTATTTTTCTGTTACATTGAATGCAAGGAACATAGGATAATATTATATTAATTAGATACAATAAAAAACGTTTTTTATATCATTTATCAATGATTGAAATAGCCCTAGAAGTCAGAAGAAATTGTGTCAATTCATTATTGTAAACAATATTAAAAGCACATGCAAATTTTAAAAAGATAGTATAATGTTAAAAATTTATAAGCATTGTTACTATAATTAAGTGCAATTTTCTAGTGCCTTTGAATTATAAATGCTTAGAAAATATAAAAAGAAAAAATCTATATGTAGGATATTTAATTCATAATCATGATTTTTTGTTTGAAATAAAAAGTGCAAAATTATTGATATTATCTTAAGTAAAAAAATCTTGCACAAAAATTATCCACAAGATGTTTGATAAGGTGTTTTCGCAGGGCGTATGTGTATATTTAAATAATGATTCTTTTTTGGTACTCTACGTACAGTTGTCTTAAAAAAGACTTCTGAGTTGGTATTGAGAAAGAACACTGGCTTCTAAAGATATTTCGTATAAGATTCTACTTGACATCAGCTGGGGCGGTGGCAGGGTTTGGTGGTCATGGTGGCAGTAAGCGTCGTCGATGATACATTATTTTCATTATAAATATAATTACTTATAATTTTATGGATAAATAGATACTTTTCATTCATATCATTTCGCCATCTTCTACAAGTGGGGCAGCCCCCTGGCTGCATGTTATAAACATACAAATTGTCTTCTTTGTGCCAATAAAAAAAATAAACCATAAATTGGTTATTCGTTAAATATACGGTTTACGCCTTTTACAGTCAACATGGACAAGAAAATATACAGTCTTCAATTACAAAAATAAAATCAATCAATAAAAAACTAATAATAAGCTAACATAACTAGGTACATGAGTACTTTGTCAACAAATACATACAGGCATACATTTATAGTCAAGCATATATCCCTAAATATTTCACTATAATTTTATATAATCTACAGGAATGTGACGTATTCACTAATATTTAGTAATACTACATACATATTTTTATTTTGTGTTTCAAATACCTTTTCATAAAAAAGTATTTTGTATTTTATTTGAAATACACATTTTATTATTGTGTATTGAAATATCAATTTATAAAAGTATTTAGTATTTTTTTTTTTTTTACGCGGCGGCAGAATTGCCATCCACACTTCTCAGCATTATACAACCAGATAAGTCTCCATATGATCAGTCATGATCACACAAAAACTTAACAGTCTAATGCCGGGAAAAATTCACCTATCCAGATATACAGGATATCAAAGGATTAGGCTCAAAACGCGGGATCAAAATACCAGCATTGTGCCTGAAATATCTGTGTTCAGAAACCTTTTTACAATATTACAAGTGTTTATTATAATAGATTTTTGAATTTTAATGTACAAATTAACCGGTAAATCTAATTTTTGTAAATTATTTATTAAAGATTTCGAAGTTACCCCTGTAGCTGACATGACTAAAGGTATTATATAAACGGACCTAGAATGCCAAATATTTTTTATTTCTCCTGCTAGTTCTGTATATTTACGTATTTTTTCTGCGACGGTTGTTTGTATATTATGTGTATTTGGGACAGCGATGTCGATTAGGTACGTTATTTTATTACGTTTATCATGTAATACTAAATCGGGTCTATTATGATGTATTTGTCTATCTGTTATTATGGTTTTATCATAATAGAGCCTATAATTTTGATTTTCTAATACCTGTTCCGGGTTGTATTTATAATAAGGTATTACATTATTTGAGTTTAAAAGATTATGTTTAATAGCTAAATTTTGATGTATAATTTTTGCTACATGATTATAATTGAAACACCAAAATTCAAAAGTATTTGTATTTCGTATTAAAATACTATTTTGAAAATATTTTTCACATCACTGATTATCTAGCAGGTGCCTAACTACCTATATATTATTTACAAAATTTTGTCTTACTATTGTCTTGCAGAATAGGAATATAATATTATTTGATACCCAACCAATTGTTAAACTGGAGTTGGTCTGCATTAGATACAGTACAGGCTGTCTTTAGCCGATTATATTGTAAAGCAATATCAGATGACATAATACTGTAGAAAAAGTATGACAAAGGCATAATAAAATGTGAAGTGCAAGTAGTAAATAAGCACAACATTAACAATAACACCTACAGAATTATGTATTTTACTGCTGACTAGTTTCAGTTGACTAGTAAAGTAGCCACAGTACCTACTGTAGGTACTTTGTGTATAGATTTATGTAGGTAGGTATATATTTTATAAGGTTTCATCTCTTGGTATGTATGTACATAGGTAAAGGTACTCATCACCATATGTACAAACTAATGAACTATTTAAGAAGGTTTATATTACACACATGAGTAGGTACTTTTTAGTAGTTTTACTACTTTTTTCAGCTGTACACACCTACTCTGATATTTAACAATGTCCAGTTGATTAGACTAGTGCACAAAGATACCTGCACAAAGTTCCTGCAGGTTTACTCTTGACACAATCTAAATACGATCTTAATCTAGTCTTGATCTTAATTATACGACGTGAAAAAAAATACCGCACTACTGCGGGATTGGTATGCACGTATTTTTGACGGTGTGATAGTCACTTCATGCGTCGTATGATTAAGATTAAGATTTTGTCAAGAGTAACCCTACTGGTTCTATTTTTATTTCAATTACTATTATCCTTAAAATATCACCCTACACTGAGACCGTAAAAGCTTTTAGTCAAAGCGATCTCAGCAGGAAAAAACAAGGCAATTTCAAAAAACAAAAAATAGCGACTCTGATAAAAAAAATCACAAAAAAGACATCATTTCAAAGAAACAGCAGAATCAAAAGAAAGTCTCTATCCTGGTGGTAAAGTCGTTGTATGTTGTATTATATGATAATGATATCACATTTATAAAACATCTAACACCACCTTGAACTCAGCTGCATGATATGCAACCTATCCTTTACATATTTCTTTTTACTGGCGCAATGAAGACAACTTGTATATTTATATGCAGTTGGTAGTTCTACTACAAAGGGTGTGGTATTACTCTCCAGTGAGAGCTGGAGCCTTCCAAGAGGGCAGTTGAAAACCCAGAGAGAATTGGGAGGCGCTGCCTGAATTTTGGTTTTCATACAAAATGGGGGTTGGACGAAAAAAAAATTGAGAACCTCTGGTCTACTGAGAGGGTAGAGTAGAGATACATAAATGACAAATGTGTTTTTTTGTACCCAAAAATTTAGATATTATTATTAGTTCGTATTTCAATAGAGGCGAAAAAATTAACGTACCTAACAAATAAAAGTCATCAAAAAATTCAATTCAATTCTCAGCCAGGGTAAAATGAGGAATGACCTTTTTTAAATTGTTTTGCGTCTGGATATAACATGTATCCAAATTAAAACAAATCAAGTATTATCCTTTTTATATATTTACATTTCTCCTGAATTTTTTAATGTTCTGGACATGGGATATTATAAGATATTATAAGATATTTTTCATTATAAATATTACAGATTTGAAATCTGATACCATTCTCGTACTAATTGGCTAACCTAGAAACCTAATTAGGTAAGTATTGAAAAATCCTGCAACTATCATGCAACTACTAATCTACCTCCATAGTGAATACCTATACATCTGCATAAAGTAGATACTTACCTAATATTTCTTCTTCTTCTGTAGGTGCCCTGTCAGGTCCCCCCGACGTTGGCGATCACTCTGACATAGGCGTCTCGGTCCTGCGCTGTCTGGAATAACTCCTCCACACCTCTCATTCCAGTCCAATCTCGTATATTGCGCAGCCACGATGTCTGCCTTCTGCCAGCCTCTCTCTTGCCTGTCATAATCAAACGCAGAATGTGGTACTTTTCTCCACGCATTATATGACCCAGATATGAGGTCTTGCGCACTTTGACATCCAACAGGAGTTCTCTGTCCATTCCAGCTCTTCTTAACACCTCTACATTTGTGACCCTATAAGTCCAATGAATATAATATACCTAATATTTAATGAATTAAAAACTTAAACTTAGTCGTTGTAGACAATATTGTTATTATTATTGGTCAACATTAAAGTATCGTTTACGTGCCAAAGCACCTCTAGGACATTATACAATTCATCAATTCTAGGACATTACATCCACGTCATATTATAAATATAGATATATGTAGGTATATATACATAGATTAAATGAGAATCTCGGATACATAAAGATATCCACGTCAGAAGTTCCATCTCTTGTTTCGTCTCTTAATGAGACATTATCAATACAATGTTCTTTCGTCTCTTCATTGAGATAATTTATATTATCAATACAATATTGGCTAACAATAATCAAATAAAAAGTGTGTACGTACTTATTAAAAAGTTTAAGTTTCTAATTCGTCCAACGAGAACTCACAAAAAGTAACGGAGTTCATAGAAAATATCTAATATTTGTTTGGTTCCTAAGTTTCAGGTTTCTCGTATTCACTACTTACCCACTAAGCTGGTATATGTTCTAAACCAAGAAATTAATAATATACCTATATGTGCACATCAGTTAGATACCATAAATAATGAGTTACAATCCATTGGATTGGTCTGCAACGAGTTTGGACTTTCTTCTCCATTCCTCCCTATTCTCAGCCAGTCTCTTCAACTCCACGTATGAGCCACAGCTCTTGTCCCTCTTCAGTTGTTCATATAAGCGTCTCTCGGTCGGCCTCTGCCATTGATTGCCTTCGGTCTGTGATTGCGATGAGCAGTCCTGGGTGCCTGATGTTGTGGCCAATCCAGTTATCTCGTTGTTGGCTGATTCTTTTGAGGAGTTGCCTTTAGATACCATAACCAGTGTCATAATATATTTTTAGTTGATCTTGAACAATACTGACTATGATTATCAGACTAATTGACTCAACCATGTATATAATATATATATCGAAACGGAATAAGTAATGATAATTTAGAGATGATTATTTTATTTCCTACGTGAGATAAAAATCACAAGGAAATCTGTTACGGTAGGTACTAGGTATATAATATACATAGATAATGCGCAATGTGTCACTAAACATAATATATAGTTACTAATGTAGATATATTATGTAGCATTAATCTCATAACTAATTAAAGAAAAACCTAAACCTGTGATCGACGAGTGTTAGAAGTAAATCAATTAAACAATTTTGATATTGTCTATCTATAATGAAATGGAAGGAAAGTAAAATCAACTAAACACTTTCAGAAGATCAATTTGGATCCAAAGGCAGAAATGGTAGAGGTCGACAAAGAGATACTTATACGGACTAAAGCTAAAATTATACAATGCATTTTTGCAAATAAACTGAAGAAAGAAATGAACTGTGGCACATACGAAGAACTAAAGAGACTAGCTGAAAATAGGGAGAAATGGAGAAGAAAATCCAAACTCGTTGCAGACCAATCTAGTGGTCTATTTATATCTATACCATCACAGTATATCTTACAAGTCGGGTAACCAGTAGATTAACTGTGCCATATTTTTTTTTCTTTATTATCATTTGTAAATTATGACATTTAAAATATATGCTTGTAAAATTATGAATAAAAATAATTTCGATGATTAGTGCATTAAAAAAAACTTAAAATGTTACAAGACTACTTCTTTATACGGAATACGTACAACATAATTATGTAATGTTTTCGATTACTTATATTATCTGCGAATTTATACAATTAAAAAAGTAGGTACAAGTAGGTAGTACTTAAGTATCTTGTAATGATTCTCATTAAACAAATAATGAAGACAAAAAACGTTTATGAGTTAAAAAAACATTAAAATAAAGTACATAATTGTATAGTGCATAATATTTACTTAAATAAGTATCTATTGGTGTATCTAAAAATAGACTTGTGAATATTATTGACTAGTGTTTCTAATAGTTCCTTATTTACTGTTTCAGAACAAATCAGATTAGCAATGGAGAAGCGATTTTCCAAGACTCGATAAACTCCATACTTTTTTTACAGGAGAAATATTTTTTAATTTTATAATTATAGTGTATAGATACAATAAGCTACACGGTTAAATGGAAATATGTTTTAGATACATTGCATGCACGTATCTGACAGTGTAAAGAAGAATATATAAAAAAAAGTTTACGTATGTAAAAAAATAACGTAGAAAAGTTGTAGTTTATTATTATTGTATGGGTCAAATATCGAGGTTTGGAAAAATGCTTTGATTTGGCTATAATTGTTAAACATAAGTAGGTATCTAAGTTTGGACCGATTTATTTTAGGAGTTGGTGTATCTGGTGGTGGAGAGAAATACTACATCGAAAAATTGTTTTCCCAATATAGGTTTTGTCAGTTGTATATTTTAAAGTTTAATATAATATATTAGGTGCAGCTATTCATATGACGATGTTCACTATGTAAATTGCTTGCAAAGGATTCACAATTCGTTTTTTTATTCTATCATCGATTTGTTTTAACGCACCTCAAGAATTCATACTGGATAATTTTGTGACTAACAAAAATTATATTAAAAAAAAATCATTTAGCTATTACAGTGACAGTAGTTCATACTAGCCAATGTAAAAAAGAGGTAAGATTCGCTATCTTGTACGGCCACATAAGTAGTCTCTGGCGGGACGCATAAGTAGTCTCAGTATTCACTATATGCAGGTAGTAGGATTCCATAAAGAAATATAAAACAAATGTTTTTTTCTACTGACTATTTTTACTTTGAAGAGGCAATGTCAATCGTGTCTTTAGAAGACAGAAGGTGTTTCTCTTAAATACAAATCATGTAAATAGTAGAAGTTACACTTGTATTCAAAATTAGAATGTCAGTTACAACATTAAAGTTATGGTAATGATGATTAGATGTGATCTAATCAATTACCTATTTACCGTCTTGTACATATTAATTACGTTTCAGTGATTTTCTTAGTTGGGTTTTTCCGAATGAATTTTGTGGTATTTATGGCTAGGTAGGTACTTACTTACCTAATTACCTATGAAGTACATAAACATTATCTATTGAGAAGAAAAATGACAATAAATGCCTTCATAATAATATATGTTAGTGCCGACATAATAGAATTTATCAAGAAATTGAGTTAATATAAAACGTTGCACGATTATTATATAATGTGTACCTACATACATCTTCTTCCCCTTGTCCTAGTTGGGTCGGGGGCCCATTTCGTCTAGGTATAATGTATCATATCTAACTGCATACAAATAATATTTATATAATGTATCATAAATAACTGCATACAAATAATATTTTCCCTTTTTTGATTACTTAGTATAATCTAGGGGGGTTACTCTAGACCCTTTCTCAATCTGGAATCATATCTCGAATCTTAGAAATGTCAAATTAATATTATATATTCTTGAATATAAACTGCGGCCTTTATTTACTGAGAATCTTCAAAAAGTAAAACTATATATATTTGGTATGAGATTTGCTAATTTGACGTTTTTAAAATACCTATTAGATAAGATTCTAGACTCTAGTGTCAGGAATAACCTTATTTGATGAAGAGTTTAATGAGTAGGTAACAAGTGTCTAACTATTCACACATACCTAATATACGAATTATCTAGGTAGATATATTTATTTCTAATCAACTTCATGGATGGAGTATATAATTTTACAATACTCCCGACGTGCTTATTACCTCATGTTCTCTTCCATACAATATGGTACGAGTACCTATTTCACAATAAGATTTATTTATTTTATTTATTTATTTTATTTAACAATAATTATACAGACATTACAATACATATACTATTTGATAAAACTTAAATCTAAACATCCTCCTTATAGAGACAAGTCTCGTGTAAAGGAGGGTTAACATGATGAAGATATAAACATACATTTATTCACTGTCTCTCTCTCACACACACGCACATAGTACACACGATAATCACAATAGGTAGCAAGTTGCATCTCATGAGATACATTCTGCAATTTGCTATAAACAAAACGAAACAGTATTATACTGGGTATTAACCCAGATAATTATAGGTATATAAATTGAATTTAAATTGATACAGACATGGTTCATATTTTATCTAAGACTCCCAGAATTTGAGATATTCTTAGTTTTTGTCAACTTTTTCTCAAGTTGTTCCAATATTTTTTTTTTTAATTTTCCAACAAATGTTTGCGAAATAAGTATAATTGGTACTTACCTATAAATCTGGTATGAATAATAATAGTATGCTGTAGTAACATCATAGTACCTATTTACCACAAATGATGTAGCCAGCGAACTATTTGCATGACAAAAAAATGCAAATCGTCGTCTTTATGCCAATAAAATACTTAAAGGATGGGTGGCATACCTTATCACAAAATTAAATATTATGTTTATTGACTTACACGTGATGTATTGCGAACATTCGCCCTTTTACAGGACACTTAAATTCTAACAGAAAAATGTGGGATATTTACTCCTTCCAAGGTTCTTGACAGAACATAATGGATTAATCCAATATGCAAATATCAGTTTTACCGAATAATAATGTTGATGCATAAATTACGATTTCATGATTTATAATTATGGTAAAAACCAGAAAGTATCTACACATCGTATAATCAATTGAATTTAATTAAAACTTACACACGATAGACATAGAAATAATCAGCATGCTAGATCGTTAAAGATTTAGTTTTCCGTATCCTGTTTATTTTTAGATTGGAAAAACAATATCCAAATTTATATACAAGCAGTTGCACTCATTGTGCATAAGATTCTAGGTATTGTATTCTTTTTATGTGAATTACCGTGAGACGTGAGACGAGATGCTTATCGTATCTAATAATAACGTTACAGGGTACGCCTGTCAAAATAAAATGATATCTGTTGGTTTTCCGTATTAATGAAATTATTTAATATTCTACATCTAAATAATTATAATATTTATTGTAGGTATACAGATAAGTCAGTCAATTACTA
This sequence comes from Athripsodes cinereus, assembly GCA_947579605.1. Lineage (NCBI taxonomy): Eukaryota > Metazoa > Arthropoda > Insecta > Trichoptera > Leptoceridae > Athripsodes > Athripsodes cinereus. The sequence continues at coordinate 6,407,370 of OX388308.1, read as the reverse complement.
TTGTTTTTTAAATATGGGAAATATTCATTTCACGTGGGTGGCTGCTGAATTCACATCCAAACTTCTCAGTATAATTCGGCCAGATAAATCTTCATACTCGTATCGTGATCGCAAAAAAATCGTATTATATTAAGAATGTCAAAAGACTGTGTCCAAAATACCAACATTATAAGTTATAGGGTCTTCTTCTTCTTCTTATTTCACTCTACGGCAATGCACCCGCAATCGAGTGAATTATGAAGTTATAGGGTCAAGTAGTGTACTAAGTGAAATATCTGTATTCAAATGAAAATTATTAGGTAGATCGAATTGAATTTATTTTACTTTTTTAATTAATTTACTTTTTACGGGAAATAAAAATTTTGAAAATTATTTATAATTAATACTTGAAGCGTGTAATAAAAATTTGTAGCTCTGACGATGATAGCATACCATGGGAAAGCGTGTGAACAAATCATAATAATTAAAGTGGTGCAATATTAATATGTGTACGGCTATCAGGTAAATGTCAGTGGCTCACTTTTATACATTTAATATTGCAGTGATAATAAAATTTATTTAATTACTATTGTCGATTGAAACCGGGATTTGTATTAATAGAAGCTGATAATAATTATCAAGAATATTAAAAACATATTATGTTTTTAATATTTTTACATATATGTATCCGATAGTGAATACATTATACATATTCATACCAATCATGTATGAATTGTATATACAACATGTTAAGTATCTCATTTCCTCGTGGGGTATGTAAAGAGGACCGATTACCAGATATCTCAGATGATTGTTATTACACATATACATACGTCCGTCGTTTGCTCTTTTTTGGTTAATTTTTAAACATGTTTAACTTAATACGCTAATTCACTCGAAGTCGGGTGCTTTGCCTTTAAACGAAATAAGAAGAAGAGGAATAACTTAAGGTGCTTTCATGCTTGAGAATGGTTAAGAGATGTGGGTTTGAAACAATCACACTTAAATGTATCCTTTCTCCTAAACATTTTCCTTATGATTTTTAGAAAGAGATGTAGGTATGTCATTTCTGTCAAAAATTTACTTTTGATGAAACATAATCTTCACCTATATATTGAATACAGCGGTGTTTCTCTACTTGACCATCCAAATTTTGTAAATTTCAGAGAGGATTAGCGTCGACACAAAAGACGATTTGATTTTCATCAGACTGTATTGTAGACAATAAATTGTTAACTGCATAATTTATTTATTGTACCTTCGTAATCAATTTGTATTCTTTCTAAATTTAGTATTGATAATGTCTTGGTAAAAGACGAAACAATTGTCTACTCATTTATAAAATATAGTGTGTATTTATAAAAAAGTTAAGTGTTTACTTCATACCATAATAAACATGGAGTTCTGACTAACTTATAGAATCATCTGGTTGGATGTCCAATCTACAATTAGATTTAAAAATACTTATTTATAGTATTATATCTATCTACATAATATAATGTATTATGTAGTGATAATAAAAAGTTTATTATTATCTAATAAAGCAGTTATTGTATTTCATGATGTAATTGCTAGATACCACTGAAGCACATATTTTCACGTGCCACACGTGTTTTACTATACCAATTTGTGACATCGTAAAGGACAGCGAGATGGAAGATATTATGCGCTTAGTAATGGATGCATCAAACTCAATATAAGTAAGCGTCTCTAGATATCTGAATCTAGAGACATAGTTATAAGTAATTATTACTGAAGATGGACGTATGTCCGAAAAGCTTTTAATATTATAACAATTTTAAATGAAAGTAAACAGTGTTTTTTTATTTAAATATTTATTATCTAAATTAAAATGAACTTTCATAGTGTTTCCTCTTCGAAAATCGAAAAGTTATATATCTGAATGAATTGTGATCATTTTAAAAATTGTGTGTTTGTTGAAAAAATTGAGTGTATAAACAAAAGAAACTTGTCCAGAAATATTTTAACTTTTTTTTCATCTTAAAAGTTTCTTTTAGTGACATGGATAGAAAACCCTCTTCCATTTGAAAACGACTTTTTGTCGATCGAGTACCTAGTTGCTTTACTCCATTTATAGACTCTACATATTGTGGTTGTTAAGTTTATCTTCTTCTTCAAGTGCCTTGTCGGGTCCCCCCAACGTTGGCGATCACCTCGGCGAACTTGTCCCTGTCCTGCGCTGCTCGGAACAGCTCTTCCACACTTCGGATGCCGGTCCACTCCCTTATGTTTCGCAGCCAGGACATCTGTCTCCTACCGGGACCTCGGCGTTAAGTTTATGCTTTGACCAAATATCTACTTTTTTATGTGATTGTAGGTTTTGATAACGCAGAAGACAAGAAAACAAGCGTTGGAGGAAAAAATAAACACAATGGCCCTGAACCTAGCTATAGGACGCAACAAAGAAGACTGTAATGATATCAATTTAATTTCTCAGATACTGTTTTCAAGATGACGATGTACATGCTTTTACATTTAATTGATATAATTCAATGACGTGGCTCTAAATTACAGCTTACAGGTGGCTTATGAAGTCTCTAGATACTATAAAGATATTTCAAGAATAATATGGAAATGTTTTTAAATAGTGAAGTGTTTGCTTATGTAATTCACATTGACTTTGAGATATTCTAATTGTTTATTATTATTTCAAATAAACTAAATAATATTGTTATGACATGCATGTTAAGTAAGACCTAAACCCTGAACAAGAACCAATGCAATATATGTAATATGTCGAGTAATTTATTATCTAATATCTATATAGTTGTGCGGTTATTATAAATCTTTTCTAAAAAATATTGATATAACGGATTGTAAGTCAAATATAAAATAAACGATATCCTATATCGAACTTCAGTTAGTATCCTATATTCTGAATAATATGATGTTTCTTAGAATATTTTTCGTGTGCTTAATTAATATTAGTATTTGTAATCAATGAAAATAAATACATTGTTTGTAATCCCAAGTTCTTGTCTACAGTCTTGCAGTAAACACACGTAGGTATCTGACTTATTCTGATGAACAAATTAATGATAATAACAAGACAATTGATGCTTTCTATTACTATAAGAGTAGTAAATGTCGAAGAGAGATACACCTCCACCCGGATATCTCAGGAGTTGTAGACTCCTATTTATAATAATGTAGGTATAGGTAATATATACAAATGTAAAGGAAGATATTATTTCAATAAAGATTATTATAATTATAAAACTACAACTCCAGTGAACTTATCTTACTTTTTATATTCTATTGGTCATACTTGAATAGCTTCTAAGATTTAGGTTTTGTAAAAGTAATTTAATTTAATAATATCTTTGTTTTGTTTTTGGTTTCAAGTACTATCAAGTACTATTTCAAGTAGTATCGGCTGATAATATTGACTATATTTTTTTCTTTAATGACCAAGAGAATATCAAAGATTGTATAAAAAATGAGTACTTATCAATATATTACGCAGGTACATACAAAATGCAATAGGATAACATAAATACTATTGGCTATTTACGAGTATTGGTACTATTCTATTGCGACAGGTTGACTAAATTATATTATAAAGTAGGTATATACCAATTGATATTTTGTAACTTGCCAATCTCCGTATAAATATTGTAACTCGTTTAAATGTAGGTATGTACGTATTAAATTTTTGTATATATCTGCTTTCACCAGATAAGTAAGAAGTAGTAGCAGCAAAAAAACATAATTTTAAGAAGAATGTTGTGTCCACGATCGAACATTTAGAGGGAAACTGGAGGCATAGAGACAATAAAGAGATTCGTTACATGAAAACTAATAGATTCAGAAGATTGGCATGCTTTGGTCACGTCGTCAGATCCGGGGAAGAAAAGTCAATTAAGTGTATTCTTTAAGGCATATCCGTGAGCAGAAGACCGTTAGACAGATCAAGACAACACTATTAGATTATATCTTTCGAGATCTGGAGGGGCTGATGCAAAAGACACCTAGCATCCCGAGAATCAAGGTTCAGTTAGGACTGTAGCGCCAACGGAAGTAAGTACTGTAATGGTCACTGCTATTTGAGCGAGGCCGAGTTTTAAAGCTAGTTATATAGTACAATAATTATTTATCTGTGTCATATAAGAAGTAGCAATTGTACATAGATATGTAGGTACATATTCAGTATTGTATACTTTCGTTTTGGCGAGTTTTTTTCTTTACGTTCATATTATGTCGCCCCAATCTTATCATCTGATTCACCAGCGTTGATTATATTATTATGGGTAACATCTAAAAAAACTAAAAAATATATCACACAATACATTTTTATTTTTTGTCATTTTTGTACCTATTGTCGTATTGTCATCACTAATTGGTACACAGATCACATGCCTGACATTGGCTTGTGACAATGAAACTCCCGCAAGTACTTATGCACAATAAATGTCAAGTGCATTGACCATAGGACAGAGCCTAAAGGTATGCTACATATAACTAGTAAATCATCTCATTTACAATGAAGTTTATAATATTTAATACACAATCACGGTGTCTTACAAATGGGATTGCTAACAGACTCAGTAATAATTATAATTATAGAAGGTTTTTAGGTTTAAAATTTGATTCGGTAACAGTGATGATAAAAGATGGATTAGAAGAATTTTTTCCCACCTGATAGAAGTAAGAACATTTACTCAAACAATGTGTGATCGTATTCTTCTTTGATTGAATAATCATCTTTGATGGAGTAATGAAACATTAAGTAGGTACCACAGAAAGAATATCATAACTAATCCCAATCGCGTATTATGAAAGTATACAATGCCATTAGGCACAGGTTGGGACTGCTCGCGTATAGTTTCAATTTTTAGAAACTATACGTGGTTATTACGCTCTTATCGTGTTTATTTTCCAATAACGTCCACTAAAATTTGTGCGAAAAACATACTGCACAAGTTTCCATTGCGGAATAATCGTGTACATTTTCTAAGCGCTACACAAGGCAACGTTCTTAGAATCCATACGCGACTAGTTTCAAGTAGCCATTTTGATTTGTTGCTTTCTCTTTTTTTCATAAGTATATAATTGTTTTTATTATTTTTTCTTCTTGTTTTTATTATGAATTTTTTATTGCTTTTATTACCTGTATTTTTGTTATTTTGGATTTACTTGTTTTTGTTATAATTTCTTAAATTTGTCAACATGTAAAAGCGAAAATTGTAAATGTAGGTAGGTACTTAAATATATAAATATTTTTATTATTATTTGACTGGTGTCTTTTTAAAGTAGCGCTTAAGTACTTAAACATTTGTGTTTTTTTTTTATATAATAAAAATATTTTTGCCCTTTATTTTGTTTTAAAAATATTCATAAAATATTATAAAAGATATTTTTATATACTTTTATATATACAATATTTTTATATACACGATAACAGCGTTATAATTATGTATAGTTTCTAAAAATATTTATGCTATAGGTACGCGAGAAGTCCCAACCTGAGCGTAATGGCGTTGTATACTTTCAAAATACGCATCCCAATCAGATAGAAGTAAGAACATTTACTCAAACAATGTGTGATCGTAGTCTTCTTTGATTGAATAATCATCTTTAATGGAGTGATGAAACATTAAGTAGGTACCACAGAAAGTGTAGGTACGCCAGCCTAAATTAATTCATGTGCATAAAGTCTTTTACGTTTTCTTTTATGAAGAATTTTACTCGATATTCTATTTATTGTATTTAGTTTCCAAATAAGTATTTACTTACGTAGATGTAAAAAAATAGTCAAGTATGAAAGTTGTCTTAGGATGGGAGTCTTTGATATTGTAAAAGCAGACCTGCACATTATGTTGTTTATTTATATTATGTAGTTTAGGAAAACGTAGATTAATTGATGAAATGAAATATAAAAAAAGAAAAACGCTAAAAATATTTTGGTGTCCTTCATATTAAATTATTTGTAAATACTCGTAATAGTTGTACAAAACAACACAATCAGTAATAACGTACATCTTCTTATGTAAAGTGGATTGTAATTGCACTAAACGTACTTATTATTTTCAATTCAATGTGGTGACCATGTTACTTTGAAAACCAAATGGAAATGATTTTAATTTCAATTTTATATTGTGGATTTCCGAATTATAATTTCTTTCCTACATCTACTGTGTATAAAATTAGGAAGATTGCACTATTTGAGAACATTACATAATATTATGTACAATTACTTAAAATTAGCACAAAATAATGTTGGAGACATATCATAAATTAGATAAATAATTATCTAAAACTTAACTGGCCATGAGATATAATATAAAGTGTCAAAGGTGGAAGGTTAGGCGGCATATCGCATCGAAAAATATTTTTTAGTTTCTAATTAATGGTTTTATATAATCATGGTTGCTAAAAAAGATTTACATCATTTTATTCATTGTGTCGGTGTTTAGGAAGTAGAATTCCATAGCAAAATAAATAAAACAAATGTTTCATTCTACTATTAGATTTATTAATGAGAGAGACGTCTTCCGTCTTGTTAGGACATAATCAATCCTAACCAATCATAACTAATCCCAATCAAGATTGACAATGTCCTAACAAGACAAAAGAATTTTATATATAGGTCTGCGACCGGTTTCGATACGCTAGTACCATTCACGAGCAGAATATAAACTGTTTATATTCTGCTCGTGAATGGTACTAGCGTATCGAAACCGTTCGCAGACCTATATATAAAATCAAGACAAAAGAAGTCTACTACTATACCATCACGGCATATCCCACAAATGGAGTAGTCAGCAGATCAGCTGCATATAAGAAACATGCAAACTGTCCCCTCCGTGACAATGTAAAATCAAGACATTCAGGATGGGTGGCAAACTTCATCGCTGAATTTAAGATGTAAAATGTCTTAATTTTTCCGACTACCTGCCCTATACAGGACACTCGAGAGCTTCTCTCAAAGACGTCTCTTCGTTAATAAATCTAATAGAATAATAATACTATTTTTATATATCTTAATTGCACAAAAAAACAAACATTATCAAATAAACATTGCAGAATTTAAACCAGACAAATAAATTTGTGCAATGGGCGAGTTTATCGCAGAAGCGCGATATCTTCCAACCCATAGAATAAAACATTTGTTTTATTTATTTTCATTTTTATTGATAATATTATTACAGTTGCAGCATAGTCACACTATAATTAATAGTATAGTACTAGTATTAACTATTTATTTACTACAGTTGCAGGTTATATTAACTGATGTATTACGTTACGTATCACAGTATACATTCGACATTTGGTACGGCGGACATCGAACCAATACTAATACATTAGTTATATTATATTAATCACTGCCTCTATTCTGAGTCAAATTACGTAAACGTTAATCGCACGACATGAATGAAAATATTGGTTTCACTATGACGTGACATAGTTTTCAATTATTTTAATCTGTTATTAAGTTTATTCCCAATTGTATACGATATGGATATTTTTTATACTTAAATATATTGTTGACACTTCTTGTGTTTTTTTTTATTATTACAATTTAATATTTTTGTGTTGTATTTGTTTCTTTATTTTACTGTGATACAATGTCTGCTATTCCTGAAAGTGCGGGAAAATCTTGGAAGAAGTTTAGATGGATTTTTTCGCAGGTTTGTTTACTTCTATATTGTTTGTTAGTTTAGGAGATTAAATGAAAAGAAAAAAAAATAATAAACCTTATAGATGTTAAAGATATAGAACATCATTGGGTTAGTTGGAAGCGATCGCGCCTTTGCGATAAACTCGCCCTCTGTATATTGATTGTATTTAATTTGAATGTATACCTTTTATGTAATTGTTTGTAATCAATGTAATAATTAATAATAAAAATTAAAAATTATTATTGCACAAAAAATCAATAAAATAAAAAAAAAACAATTTAAACTAGACAAATAAATTTTGTGCAATGGGCGAGTTTATCGCAGAAGCACGATATCTTCCAACTAACCCATTAAACAAAAATGAAAATAAGATAAAAATAATAAATAAACAAAATAAAATAAATAATTTTAGATATATTCATACACATAGATTGATACTAAAATAATATATAAAAAAACATCCATTAAAACAATACACAATAAAATTAATAAATAAATAAATTTAAATGTACAATAAAGAATGAATAAATAAATAAATAAAAAATAAATACATTAATTTCTCACTAGTGGGATTGTTAGTGTAATTAATGCACGTATACAGGGTATTCGTTTCTATAGTTATACCTAAAATAATAACATCCAGATCAAGTGGTATTCCTTATCGCTGAATATACGAAAGATCACAAATAACTTTCAGATTATTCTATGTATTGTATGATTCTGTACATTTATTTTCCAGTATTTTTTTATTTACATAAAACCGTGTTTTTATGTTTATTTATTTATTTTTTTACATATCCACGGCATGAGCCATTTACATATTTAAAAATACACAAAAAAATTATACAATTCAAATTTCTCAGTCACAACACAGTTGGGGCAAGATAAGAACAAAAAAATTGGCGAAGAACAAAACACAAATGGGAATCAATTCATAACATCAATAACTTTAGTCAAATCACAAAATATTAGAGTGTCAGTATAGAAAGTCATTGAAATGTTTAGCAATATGACAAGAATTAAAATTAAATTTAAATTGTAATAAAGTTAGGAGATTTATTTATTTATTTATTTCAATTTTACAGGATACATACAGTTGATACAAAAAATACAATGGTCTATTACATATTTAGCAATAAGCAAACCAGTGAAGATCCCTATACAGTGAAACCTCTATCTATCGTTCCTCGAATAATTGTTTTCCCGTATTTGTCGTTATTTTTTACATTTCCGAATTAGTTTCATACAAAATGCGTTATAATATATCGCATTCATCGTTTCTCTATATGATTTTATCGCATTAACCGTTTAAATCACACAAAAATTTCGGATATATTGTCAATAACATTGGAGAGCGAGCAAGAAAGAATGAACGGTTTGTTGATTCTGTCGGCTGTCTTTTATGATAGTACATCAGTAGGTACAATAAAAAAGCAAATGACAATGAAAGATTACATACAGTATAAAAAGTATGATTTTGATTTCCATGCAGCTTTCTTTTTTATTTTGTTATTATATTTTTTATTTCAACAAATTGATTTATAGCTTTTGAAACATAAAACCTATAAACCTACTGGTATGTACATAATATTAAACATTAAAATACATATTAATGTGATTTTTCTATACTCCCGCATTCATTGTTTTCCCGCATCCATAGTTTATTTCAATAGGTTCCTTCAAACACGATAGATAGAGGTTTCAGTGTATTACCCTCATGTGCTCTACAAAACATACATAACTAAACATAACAGATAAAATCAACAAACAACAATTACAATAGAATAGAGTAAATTATGTTAAGAAAATTAACAGAATAATGCTCACCAAGCAATAATCGCAGGATTAAACAATAAGCAATAAAATAATACAATGAGTCATGAAAAATTAAATTAAAAATATAAAAATAACATATAAAATCTCTCAAAATTTAAAATTCAAAATTTAACATCATTTAAAATTCAATATTAAAATCTGTCATAAGCAAATAGGAATAATATTATCCAACACATGCAAGAAATTAATTACCACCTATAAAACAAAACATGCAATACCATATAGAACAAATACTAGACATAAATGTTAAATAGATAGAAGAAAAAACATCTATGAGAAATGGTACGAATAATTTGAATGTCATAAGAAATGTATTTTTTTAAATAAAAATACGAAATTATGAATGGGTTGCGTAGGTACCACATTACTAAGAAAATAATCATTAAGACAAGTAATAGGTAGGTATATTTATTTGAGATTGTTAGGTAGATGATTACTTAAATTCGTTGTTGTTAACGCAGAACTTTGATTCGATTTTTCAAGGGTATGTATTTTTTTGCAGCTAGTATTATTATAACAGCGTGGTTAGTATTATCTTGTAGAGAACCTCACAAGAGACAGACTCAAAGCATCTCCTATTTAACCATGTTCCCCCACCACAACGTCTCAGTTCTAGACGATCTTTTTTAAACTCCTCATCCTCACTGACGGGCCCTGCTCCCTCTGAACGCCTACGTAGGTGGGCGGAGGATCCACAAATAAGCGAACCTTTCCTACCTCAAGAACACCTTGCTGCAGGAGGCGATCTAGACTATGGGACATGGAAAACCCTAAATCGACTGAGATCTGGTGTAGGAAACTGCCGCGACAATAGAGAACGATGGGGCTTCCTACGGGACGAATCCGGAGCATGTGACTGTGGTGCAGCACAGACTATGCCACACTTGTTGGAGTGTCCATTGTGCCCTGTCACTTGCACTATGGAGGATATTTTTGACGCATCTCCACCTGCTGTGCGTTTTGCGCAGTACTGGAGATCAGTTTGATGGTTTTTTTCTCTGGGTTTCGACACGATAAATAAATAATATTATCTTGTAGACTCATAAGGTATCTTCTTCTTCTTCTTCAAGTGCCTTGTCGGGTCCCCGCAACGGCGATCACCTCGGCGAACTTGTCCCTGTCCTGCGCTGCTCGGAACAGCTCTTCCACACTTCGGATGCCGGTCCACTCCCTTATGTTTATATAATTTATATATTTAAAAATAAGGTATCAACTATTCATAAATAAATATGTATACAAATAAAACTATATTAGTAAAATATGAAATATACAAGTATAGGTACTATGTTTACAAAAAGTACCAATAGGAAGGCTTAGCGCATAAGCAATCTCTTCCAGCCATCCCGGAAAAAAATAATAGCGAATAAATAAAAATAGAACATACATAAAGATAAAATTATGTTAAATATATTCTAAATAAGATATTTAAAAAAAACTGCAAATTCAGTAGGTATATTGGTTTCATTGGTGTCATTAGAGATTGACTGTCACCAGCTTCAGAAGCAAACTGAAAACTGAACTCTTCACCGGCGCCCTTGAGACGGTCTAGACAAAATAAAATCATCCAGAATCATCATAATAAAAATTAGATAAATAAAGCAAACCTATAACAAGAATAGTAAAGGGAAGGGAAATGAGAAAAAGTAAAAAAATTGAATCGTATGAAAAAAAGCACATATTATGATGAGATCTATTTGAGTCATTACTTTTTATGTGTAAATGGCAATAATCGTATATTTAATGAGTACCAAAATAAGCTACAAAAAAGTAATAGAATATCATATTCTCCGTGAAACTCCCGGCAAGGAATTGGAATCTTTAGTTTTCGAGTGTCCTGTAAAATGCATATTTAAAAAATCCATCCGTATAAGACATTAAAGATCTTTAACCAACCATTCCCGTATGTATTGTTTGCATATTACATAACATGGAGTCATGGAGATGATATGACGATATGTTACTCATCATCATCATCACGTGCCTGAATGTTCATTACGTTATTTACAGACTACCTCACTGGAAGATGTCGTTATGGTACATTTTATTTCGATAATTTAAAAAAAAAATGACACAGAGGATATACTTGTCTGAAAGAAAGGGTGTGAGGAAACGAAGGCGTCCGAGAACCACGTGGCTTGATCACGGAAGGACGGCCGCGTGTTGAGTAAGAGGAACCGATGTGCGTGTATGAGAAACTGTATGAATGTGGAGGAAGTGTGTAAAGATAGATCTGTTTGGCGTTTAGTTCTCTCTGCCTACCCCACTTGGGACCCGGCGTGAGGGTAGAGTCTATACTATTTTAGCAGTATCCACGAGACACCTCTAGCATCCGCTCATTATTTTGTATTGACACGGAGATGACAATCTGCATGTTTATTACACGCAGTAAGACCACTGGCTACCCCAATTGTTGGATACGCCGTGATAGTGTAGTAGTAGATAAAATTTCCATAATAGTATGTACATTGTACATGTTTGGTAAAAGTATGCAGAAAATATTACGCCCGGTAAATAAGCTACCAAAACGCGCCATAGTGATACAAGAATTATATTAGAAGTATCATATTATACAAAATGTTACTGTACCTACCTAATTTATGTAATTTTTTCATGTTTGAATTTATTATGTTCATCGGAGCGGAAAATGAAATCAGTGATGTTATGGCATTATTATGTGATGAATATATTAAAAGTAGGACATTACATAGAAAGAAGTGACAATAATATAAATACAAGAGATGATGGATGATCGTAGATTAATGGCAATAACATATCAATAATGCCTGATAGCATTTTTAATGTATTTCAATCGAGGAATCAGTAATTTGAATCTTTCTACCTTTGAGACGGTAAGCAACAATGCGTGTGTTGTAAACTTTTCCCAGTTGCCCCCCTAGGATCTCGAAAGTAGTAGGAATGTGGAATGCGGAAAACTGCCTCTTCCTAAAAGTCAAACGTGTTCCTAAAATTTTTGTAGGAACAAAAGTGAGGAGATAGTAACATAACATAACACGCATAGACAATTCACACAGATCGAGCTATTCCCAAACTAAGATGAATCTTGTATTATGGGTACTAACACAACGATATACACATATACAATGCACTACACACATATACATGGACAATTTGAAAAAGGTCATTCATCACTTTGCCCTGGTCGGGAATCGAACCCGGGACCTCGTGACTCAAATGCAAGAGCGTTACCTCCGCGCCACACCGCCGCGACGACACGATAGCGAAACATTTTACATTCCTATATCAAAATGAAAATTTAGCGACAGGTGGGTAGAAATCGTGCGTATATACCAAATAAGTAAATCGTTAAACTTAAAACTAAAATAAGAAGAATCTTCAAAAATGCTTCTCTCCCCCTAGACAATATCCTGGGTACATCCTTGGGCAGTTCTGGATATCTTTAAGTCCATGAAGCTACCAGAAAGCGCATAATATAATATATTATTTTTATATGATTGATGAAATGACGATTATTTATATGGGTAATGAATTATAAATAAAACACTTAGGTATTTATAATATATCCACGGTGACTTTTTTTGGACGCGAGCCGGCTTTCAAGAGCTTCCGTTCTCATCATCAGGCTGGCGAAAAGTCGTATGAAAAAAGATTATATGGGTATTTTTTATAGATTGTGATCAAAATGATATTATGAATATTTTTGATAGGTCTTACTTAATTACTGCTAGCCTTCTTCTCTCCACTGCTGAATATAGGCCTCTTCAAAACTTTTCCACCCTTTTCGATCTCGAGCAACTCGACACCACTGTTTTCCCATCACTTGGACAATATCGTCGACCCATCTTCTTTGGGGTCTTCCAACACTTCTTTTGTCCCCCCACGGCCTCCATTCAAGAATTCTGGAAGTCCACCTGCCATCCTCTCGCCTTGCCACATGACCAGCCCATTGCCATTTCAGCTTGGAGACTTTATCTACAATGTTGACAACTTGATAGGTCTACCATGATGATATTATGAATATGTTTGACGATTAAATGATATGAGGATTATGTGGGTTTTTGACCGATTTAGATCAATATGTTTATATGAATATTCTTGACAGTAGGTCTACCATGATTTGATTTAATGACTATATTTGGCAGTTCAATAATGATATGACGATTATATTATAAATGTTTATAACGATTTTGATCAAAAATGTTTGATGAACATTTTGACAGGTCTACCATGAAGAGATGATTTTATGAATAGGGGAGCATGGGTCACAGTGGATCAGTATTTCTTTGACAAACTATAACTTTAAATATAGTCTATATAACTAATGGATTTTTATTCTATTAGGTACTTAGTGACACTATTTACTCAGAATATAATGAGACATTTTTCTCAATATTCCAGGTAGTTTAACAATTGTGTACGTTTTTTTCTCAAATGGCAACTGATCCACTGTACCCCACATGTGGGTCACAGTGGATCACTCATCGGATTACATTGGATTACAATAGGTAACAGTGGATCTTAGTATTTTTTGTTAAATAAAATCAATTTCATTACTCATTAATGCCTTTTTCAACTTGGATATAGTTCTGATACTTTTTTTCCCAAAACATATTTGGTCTATGGCACTTTGCATTAAATCATGACTATGTAATCCAATTGTTGTCTTTTTTTTTTTTTTATAATGAGGGGAAATCCATCATGGACACCCAGGCGTGAGCTGTCTGGGTAGTGCCGGACTCTTACCGGCTAAAACCCCTCATTCTTCTTTGCAAACCCGGTTCCCACCTTTCGGTCTACCCGGGAGTGCACGTTTGCCTAGAGTCGCTGGTCTCTCTCTTTGAGTGACATCACACTCTCCATGTACACCTCATACGCTCTCCAAATCTCTGGCGATGCCAGCATGTGGTCTACCATGTTTTCGGCATTCAGCTCAGAGTTCAGGCAGTCGGTGAGATCTTTTCTCTCCCGGTCCCACCTGCTGCATACAAAGAGAGTGTGATGAGCGTCGTCCCTCTCCGATGAGCAGTACATGCATCCTCCTGTCGGAGCCTTTTGTATTTTTTGGAGGAATGTTCCAAAGACGCCGTGTCCAGACATACACTGAGTCATCCGGAAACCCACCAAGCCGTGTTTTCTACTAATCCATTTATTGATGTCTTTAATCAGCTTATGGGTCCATCTTCCCTTCGATGTTGTGTCCCATTCTTCTTGCCATCTTTGTATGGTCCTTTCTCTTTCTCTGCGTTTAACTTCTTCATTAATTGTTGTCTTGCGTGTATCAATTTTGGAGCATGTTGACCTAAAAAAATATATAAGAGCATATTTTAATGATTTATCATTAAAATTAATTATGGATAACAGTGGATCGTAATCCATTGTTTTCCATTTGTAAATGATCCACTGTGACCCACCCTGACACATATAATACAAATCAAAACTGTGAATGATATACAATAATAGCTTAAATTTTTTACCAATTACTATCTTGCATATGGATATAAAGAGTCCTATGACATACACAATTAGTCAAAATGTTGGTATTTCTTAAGAAAATATCATAATTTCAATCAAAGTGATAAAAAAATATACTCTATTAATTTCATGTTCGGCTGAAAAACACATGTATATTTAGCAACAGCTCATCTTTCACTGATCAATTGGAGGGATAATGATACCAACTCAACACAAACAAATACAGAGAGGTGTGTGGCTAGTGGGAAAAAAAATAATTCAATTGATCCACTGTGTAACATGATCCACTGTGACCCATGTTCCCCTATATTTGACAGTTCAATCACGAAATGACCATTATATGGGTGTTTGGACCACAGAATTCCATACAAAACCTAGAACCCTGACTCATTTACAAAAGTGAGGCAAAAATTCTATGAATTTTTGACAGAACGGTTGGCGAAAGCGTGTGGTGTTTCCTACATTTTATGAAGTATTTCTCGCATTTTTATAAAAATATATCATTTTCACATTTATTAAAACGTAACTGGACATTTTTTGAAGTTCTTGTCGACGTTTTAAGCGATTTACACACTTCTTTTCGCCAACCGATCTGTCAAAAGTGCCGAAAAATGGTGCCTCACTTTATTACAGTGTAAATACATACTAGTACTCCATCTAGGTATTATATATAAAAATCTATGGTTTGGACCGATTTTGAGCAAATTGTAAATATTAATATTTTTGACAGGTCTACCACGATGTGTTGATTTTATGAAAATGTTTGACAGTTCAATCAGACATGACGGTTATATGAGTAATTTGAGCGATTTTGATCAAAATGTTAATTTGAATATTTTTGACATACTAACCATGATAATGATGATTTTATGAATGTATTTGACAGTTCAATCATTAAATGACGATAATATAGGTTTTAGACCGATTTTGATCTAATTGTGTTTATTTATATTATGACAGGTCTACCATTATGGGTTGATTTTTTGAAAATATTTGACATTTTAATCACGACTTGTCTATTATTTGAGTGTTTTAACCGATTTCCATCGAAATGCTAATTTAAATATTTTGACAGGTCTTCCATGATGGGTTGAATTTTTAAATATATTTGACAGTTCATTCATGAAATGACGATTAAATGGATATTTCGTCAGATAAAGATCAACATATTTCTGATAGTATTTTTGAAAGATATTCCGTTATGTACTGATTATATGAATATATTTATTTATTTATTTATCTAATCTGACAGTTCAATAATGAAATGACTTAAATATGGATTTTTGACCGATTTTGATAAAAATATATTTATTTATATTTTGACAAGTCACCTTATGGGCTGATTTTATGAAAATATTTGACAGTTGAGTCATATCATGTCGACTATTTGGGTGTTTTTACCGATTTTGATCAAAATGTAAACGTGAATATTTCATACAATCAACATAAACGATGATTTGACGATTATATGAATATTTATCCGATTTATATAAAAATATTTCTGCTTATATTTTTGATAAATCTTCCGTGATGTAATGGTTTTATGAATATATATTTGAAAGATCAATCATGAAATGACGATAATATGGATTTTCGACCGATTTTATCAAATTGTTGATATCAATATTTATGACAGGTCTATGAATATTTCGACAGATTTAGATCAAAATAATTCTGCTAGTATTGTGATGTGATGATTTTTTGAGTATCTTTGAATTTTCAATCATGAAATGATGATAATTTGGGATTTTGACCAAATTTTAACAGCTCATCATAATGGGTTGATTCAAATATTCAAATTCAAATATTTTATCGAGATAATAATAAACACATACAAATATACAATAAGCACAATTATACAAATCTTTATATTATCTGTTTTTTTTTTACCCTCAACCTTTTTAGCAGAGCTCGTGCTGTGAGGGGTATTTTATGAAAATGTTTGAAAGTTCAATCAAGGCATGACGATGTTTTAACAGATTTCCATCGAAGTGGTATTTTGAATATTTTTGACAGATTTACCAATTTGGGTTGATTTTCTTAATTAATTTGACAGTTCAATCATGAGTTGATGATAATATGGGTTTTTCACCGATTTTTATCAAAATGTTGATATGAATTAGTTTTGACAGGTCTACCAGATTGGGGTGTATTTTTAAATTTATTGGACAGTTCAATCATGAAATGGTGATAATATGGGTTTTTGACCGATTTTTATCAAAATGTTGATATCAATATTTTCGACAGGTTTTCTGTGATGTTATTATTTTATGAGTATATTTGACAGTTCAATCATGAGATGATGATAATATGGGTTTATGACCGATTTTAATCAAAATGTTGATATCAATATTTTTGACAGGTCTTCTGTGATGTTGTTATTTTATGAATTTATATGACAGTTCAATCATGAAATGATGATAATTTGGGATTTTGACCAAATTCCATCAAAATGTATTTATTTATATATTGACAGGTCTTCAATAACAGGTTGATTTTATGAAAATGTTTGACAGTTCAATCATGATTATATGGGTGTTTTAACAGAAATCAATCGAAATGGTATTTTGAGTATTTTTGACAGATATACCAATTTGGGTTGATTTTCTTAATTTTTTTGACAGTTCAATCATGAGATGATGATAATATGGGTTTTTAACCAAATTTGGTCATAATGTATTTATTTATATCCTGACAGGTCTTCCGTAATAGGTCGATTTAATGAAAATGTTTGACAGTTCAATCATGATTATATGGGTGACCAAATTTGATCCAAATGTATTTATTTATATATTGACAAATTTTCAATAACAGGTTGATTACATGACAGTTCAAACATGAAATTATGATAATTTGGGATTTTCACCGAATTTGATCAATATGTATTTATTTTTGTATTGACAGGTCTTCAATAACAGGTTGATTATTTGAAAATGTTTGACAGTTCAATCATGATTATATGGGTGTTTTAATAGATTTCTATCGAAATGGGATTTTGAGTATTTTTGACAGATATACCAATTTGGGTTGATTTTCTTAATTAATTTGACAGTTTAATCATGAGATGATGATAATATGGGTTTTTGACCGATTTTCATCAAAATGTTGATATCAATATTTTTTACAGGTCTTCTGTGATGTTATTATTTTATGAAGTTATATGACTGTTCAATCATGAAATAATGATAATTTGGGATTTTGACCAAATTTCATCAAAATGTATTTATTTATATATTGACAGGTCTTCAATAACAGGTTGATTTTATGAAAATGTTTGACAGTTCAATCATGATTATATGGGTGTTTTAACAGATTTCCATCGAAATGGTATTTTGAGTATTTTTGACAGATTTACCAATTTGGGTTGATTTTCTTAATTTCTTTGACAGTTCAATCATGAGATGATGATAATATGGGTTTTTAACCAAATTTGGTGATAATGTATTTATTTATATCCTGACAGGTCTTCCGTAATAGGTCGATTTAATGAAAATGTTTGACAGTTCAATCATGATTATATGGGTGACCAATTTTGATCTTTGATCGAAATGTATTTATTCATATATTGACAGGTTTTCAATAACAGGTTGATTACATGACAGTTCAATCATGAAATGATGATAATTTGGGATTTTCACCGAATTTGATCAATATGTATTTATTTTTGTATTGACAGGTCTTCAATAACAGGTTGATTATTTGAAAATGTTTGACAGTTCAATCATGATTATATGGGTGTTTTAACAGATTTCTATCGAAATGGGATTTTGAGTATTTATGACAGATTTACCAATTTGGGTTGATTTTCTTAATTAATTTGACAGTTTAATCATGAGATGATGATAATATGGGTTTTCGATCGATATGGATCAAAATGTATTTATTTATATTTTGGCAGGTCTTCAAAAACAGGTTGATTTTATGGATATGTTTGACAGTTGAATCGTGAAATGATGATAATTTGGGATTTTGACCAAATTTAATCAAAATGTATTTATTTATATTCTGACAGGTCTTGCGTAATATGTTGATTTAAAGAAAATGTTTGACAGTTCAATCATGATTATATGGGTGTTTTAACAGATTTCTTTCGAAATGTTATTTTGTGTATTTTTGACAGATATACCAATTTGGGTTGATTTTTTAAATTTATTTGACAGTTCAATCATGAAATGGTGATAATATGGGTTTTTGACCGATTTTTATCAAAACGCTGATTTCAATATTTTCGACAGGTATTCTGTGATGTATTTTATGGTATTTTATGAGTTTATTTGACAGTTCAATCATGAAATGATGATAATTTGGGATTTTGTCCAAATTTGATCAAAATGTATTTTTTTATAACCTGACAGGTCTTCAATAACAGGTTGATTTAATGGAAATGTTTGACAGTTCAATCAAGACATGAAGATTATATGGGTGTTTTAACAGATTTCCATCGAAATGGTTTTTGAATATTTTTGACAGATTTACCAATTTGGGTTGATTTTCTTAATTCATTTGACAGTTCAATCATGACATGACGATTATTTGGGTGATTTAACCGTCTTCTAATGAAATGGTTATTTTGAATATTTTTGACAGGTCTACCAATTTAAGTTGATTTTCTTAATTAATTTGACAGTTCAATCATGAAATGGTGATAATATGGGTTTTTGACCGATTTTTATCAAAATGTTGATTTCAATATTTTCGACAGGTATTCTGTGATATAATTATTTTATGAGTTTATTTGACAATTCAATCTTGAAATGATGATTATTTGGGATTTTGACCAAATTTGATCAAAATGTATTTATATATTGACAGGTCTTCAATAACAGGTTGATTTTATGAAAAAGTTTGACAGTTCAATCATGATTATATGGGTGTTTTAACAGATTTCTTTCGAAATGGTATTTTGAGTATTTTTGACAGATATACCAATTTGGGTTAATTTTCTAAATTTATTTGACAGTTCAATCATGAAATGGTGATAATATGGGTTTTTGACCGATTTTTATCAAAACGCTGATTTCAATATTTTCGACAGGTATTTTGTGATGTTATTATTTTATGAGTTTATTTGACAGTTCAATCATGAAATGATGATAATTTGGGATTTCGACCAAATTTGATCAAAATGTATTTTTTTATAACCTGACAGGTCTTCAATAACAGGTTGATTTAATGGAAATGTTTGACAGTTCAATCAAGACATGAAGATTATATGGGTGTTTTAACAGATTTCCATCGAAATGGTTTTTGAATATTTTTGACAGATTTACCAATTTGGGTTGATTTTCTTAATTCATTTGACAGTTCAATCATGACATGACGATTATTTGTGTGTTTTAACCGTCTTCTAATGAAATGGTTATTTTGAATATTTTTGACAGGTCTACCAATTTAAGTTGATTTTCTTAATTAATTTGACAGTTCAATCATGAAATGGTGATAATATGGGGTTTTGACCGATTTTTATCAAAATGTTGATTTCAATATTTTCGACAGGTATTCTGTGATATAATTATTTTATGAGTTTATTTGACAATTTAATCTTGAAATGATGATTATTTGGGATTTTGACCAAATTTGATCAAAATGTATTTATATATTGACAGGTCTTCAATAACAGGTTGATTTTATGAAAAAGTTTGACAGTTCAATCATGATTATATGGGTGTTTAACAGATTTCTTTCGAAATGGTATTTTGAGTATTTTTGACAGATATACCAATTTGGGTTGATTTTCTAAAATTATTTGACAGTTCAATCATGAAATGGTGATAATATGGGTTTTTGACCGATTTTTATCAAAACGCTGATTTCAATATTTTCGACAGGTATTCTGTGATGAGTTTTATGAGTTTTTTGAGTTTATTTGACAGTTCAATCATGAAATGATGATAATTTGGGATTTTGAACAAATTTAATCAAAATGTATTTTTTTATATCCTGACAGGTCTTCAATAACAGGTTGATTTATTGGAAATGTTTGTTAGTTCAATAATGATTATATGGGTGTTTTAACAGATTTCTATCGAATATTAATTTGAGTATTTTTGACAGATATACCAATTTGGGTTGAATGTCTTAATAAATTTGACAGTTTAATCATGAGATGATGATAATATCGGTTTTTGACCGATTTTTATCAAAAAGGTATTTATATATATCCTGACAGGTCTTGAAAAACAGGTTGATTAAATGAAAATATTTGACAGTTCAATCAAGATATGACGATTATATTGGTGTTTTAACAGATTTCTATCGAAATGGTATTTTGAGTAATTTTGACAGATTTACTTATTTGGGTTGATTTTCTTAATTACTTTGACAGTTCAATCTTATGATTGGGTTTTTGACCGATTCTCATCAAAATGTTGATAACAATATTTTTGACAGGTCTACTGTGATGTTATTATTTTATGAATTTATTTGACAGTTCAATCATGAAATGATGATATTTTGGGTTTTGGTTTGGGATTTTGACCAAATTTGATCATAATGTATTTTTTATATCCTGAGAGGTCTTCAATAACAGGTTGATTTAATGATAATGTTTGACAGTTCAATCATGATTATATGGGTGTATTAACAGATTTCTTTCGAATATTAATTTGTATATTTTTGACAGATATACCAATTTGGGTTTATTGTCCTTATAAATTTGACAGTTTAATCATGAGATGATGATAATATGGGTTTTTGATCGATTTTCAACAAAATGTTTATATCAACATGACTACCAGTTTGGGTTGATTTTCTAAATTTATTGGACAGTTCAATCATGAAATGGTGATAATCTGGGTTTTAGACCGATTTTTATCAAAATGTTGATTTCAATATTTTCGACAGGTATTCTGTGATGTTATTATTTTATGAGTTTATTTGACAGTTCAATCATGAAATGATGATGATTTGGGGTTTTTGACCAAATATTTATTTATATTTTGACAGGTCTTCAAAAACAGGTTGATTTTATGGAAATGTTTGACAGTTCAATCAAGACATGAAGATAATATGGGTGTTTTAACAGATTTCTATCGAAATGGTATTTTGAGTATTTTTGACAGATTTACCAATTCGGGTTGATTTTCTTAATTACTTTGACAATTCAATCATGAGATGATGATAATATGGGTTTTTGACCGATTTTTATCTAAATGTTGATTTCAATGTCAATGTCAAAACAGGTATTCTGTGATGTTATTATTTTATGAATTTTTAAGACAGTTCAAGCATGAAATGATGATTATTTGGGATTTTGACCAAATTTAATCAAAATATATTTATTTATATATTGACAGGTCTTCAATTACAGGTTGATTTTATGAAAAAGTTTGACAGTTCAATCAAAACATGACGATTATATGGGTGTTTTAACAGATTTCTATCGAAATGGTATTTTGAGTATTTTTGACAGATTTACCAATTTGGGTTGATTTTATTAATTACTTTGACAGTTCAATCATAAGATGATGATAATATGGGTTTTTGACCGATATTCATCAAAATGTTGATATCATTATTTTTGACAGGTCTTCTGTGATGTTATTATTTTATGAATTTATATGACAGTTCAATCATGAAATAATGATAATTTGGGATTTGACCAAATTTGATCAAAATGTATTTATTTATATCCTGACAGGTCTTGAATAACAGGTTGATGAAATGAAAATATTTGACAGTTCAATCATGATTATAGGGGTGTTTTAACAGATTTCTATCGAAATGTTATTTTGACTATTTTTGACATATTTACCAATTTGGGTTGATTTTCTTAATTACTTTGACAGTTCAATCATGAGATTATGATAATATGGGCTTTAGACCGATTTTCATCACAATGTTGACAGGTCTTCTGTGATGTTATTATTTCATGAATTTATATGACAGTTCAATCATGAAATGATGATAATTTGGGATTTGACCAAATTTCATCAAAATGTATTTATTTATATATTGACAGGTCTTCAATAGCAGGTTGATTTATGAAAATGTTTGACAGTTCAATCATGATTATATGGGTGTTTTAACAGATTTCTATCGAAATGGTATTTTGAGTATTTTTGACAGATTTACCAATTCGTGTTTTAACCGATTTTGATCAAAATGTTAACATTAATATTAAAGACTGGTCTAGCATGATGTGTTGATTTCATGAATATATTTGACAGTATACGTAACATTTTCTGACCGATTTGATCAAAAAGTTTTGTTGAATATTTTGACAGGTGTACCATGATATGATCATTATATGAATATATTTGCGTATGTTTGTAGATTAATATGAATATTTTTGACAGGTCCACCATGTTGTTTTGATTTCATGAGAATGTTTGATAGTCCAATCATGAAATGACAATTTTATGGTTTTATGATAGGTTTTGATCAAAATGTTTCTGTACATATTAAATTTACCAATAAAAATTATGAAATCCACACTAGGAAACAGATGCCAAATTTTGAGGGACAAAGTGGTCCTTGACCGCCTGCTAGAAATCGTGAAGAGTGCAGAAAACAATAAATTTCACAAACGATTTTTGGCATTAGGTAAACATTGAAGGAGACCCACCGTCCACCCGGATACCGCAGAAGTCTGGGGACTTCCATTTATCCGATTTGGCATTAGGGAAGAACAAGTTGTCGTAAATACAATAAAAACTTTTTTTTTGTAGCCTATCTATCCATACAGTCATGATATCTTCCAAAGATGGGGTAGCCAGTAGATTTAATGTATGTATGTCTTTTTTGTATCAAAGAAAAACAAGTCATTCAGTATAGGTGGCATACTTCATCGCTAATTGAAGGTTTTTAATGTCGTTTTGGGATGTTTAATGGTGCCTGATTTTTATAGGATAATTAATAGGATAATGAAGGGCTATCTACATATTATATAGGTAGGTACTTTGCCATAGACACTACGGAACACATTCATTGTATTTTGGCGACCAGTGTGACGCGGAGGCTAACGCACTTGCCTTGAGTCATGAGGTCCCGTGTTCGATTTCCGGCCAGGGCAAAATGAAGAATGACCTTTTTCAAATTGTCCTGGGTCTGGGTGTCACTGGGTGTCACTGTCACTGAACACATATACATGTATTATATGTGTTCAGTGCATTGTATAAATATGTGTATCGTCGTGTTAGTACCCAAAAATATAAGATTCAAATCTTAGTTTGGGACTAGCTCGGTCTGTGTGAATTGTCTATACCAGCATCGTATAGTCGCTCACGTCGGCATATGCTATTCTATCCACCTACAAGCCGGACAAATATTCTCGCGGAATCACCAATAGCCAAGGCAATTGGATTGTTTAATAGTATTTCCCAGAATGTGGACATATTCCACATAACATACGGAGAATTTGTAGGAAAGTGGAAACACTTTTGTAAATATTTGTTTTCTCTGGGATCGCATTGGCCGAAGGCTGTAATGGTCCCAGTAGATTATGGTGTTGTTTAAATAATAATAATAATTTCACTTTGCAGGTGGTCGCTGCATCAGCGGTAAACCTGACGTTGATAGATTTGGGTATGGCGATAAGTTTCGCCACCATCCTCATACCTGCTTTGTTGGGAGCTGAAGGAGAACTATCTTTCTCAAAAGAGGAGGCATCGTGGTTTGGTAAGAACAATATTATCTTTATTTAAAACTGTTAGTAACTTATACTACATATGTAGTATAATTTTATAATATTATAGATATATATAGTAAAAATGAACTTTCACAAAGTTGACACCGTAAAAATAGAATATCTACTACAAAGTAACTTTTTTTTTTTTTTTACGAAAATGCGTCAAACTGCATACAACATGACCGTGAGTGTTGACATGGCAGTGAAAGCATAGGATGAACAAGTGTGAACAGACGTGTTCACTTTCGATGAACAGGTTTGACCCTGACACTCTGGATGATCATCCAAAGGGAAACATTGCGAATGCTACTTTAGAAATGATAAAAGATAAACTGAGCACAAATATAAAGGCTATATAAAACGAATTGTAGTGATCAATGCCGGAACACAGACAATGACATTAAAAGAAGATTTCCTTCATCTTGCATCTACGTAAGTTTTACTTAATCGTTACTTCCTGTATATTATTTTGTTCATGGGAACTTAACTATAATAAATATTAACTATAATATTAAAATTGTAATCAACGGTTTTCATTGCCTGATGGTAATTTGTAGATTTGATAATCTAGCTGCGTAAGAAATAGTTCCCATATATTTATGCTTGTTTACACGTAGAATAAGTTTATAAGAAAGCTAGAAAGTAAAATGATATATAATGATCTTTCATCTATTGAACGACTTATTTATAAATACATAAAACTTGATTAGATGCATACTTGTGTTGTGTTGTGCTGTGATAAAGGAAGATATTACACACATTTTTCATTGAAACATTTCAAAACTATAAAAATTGTAAGCCGTGGAGCACCCAGTGAAGAATTGGTCTCTCACTCTAGTCCGTAAGTTTTTGAGTGTTCTGTAAAAGGGAGGTGTTCGAGAAATAAAGACATTTTACATCTCTACTTCAGCGATGAGGTTTGCCACCCATCCTAAATGTCTTATTTTTTTGTTGGTACAGAGAAGACGGCCAGCATGTTTATTAAATGCAGCTGGTTTGCTGGCTACCCCATCTATGGGATATCCCGTGATAGTGTACATAAAATATTTGCGCCAAGGTTTTTTTGCACCATTTTTTTCAAGTGCAAGTGTTTTTGTTGTTGTTGCCCGAAACCGAGTTCTAAGCTAGCGTAAAATTTCATTTCGTTTAGTTGCAATAGATCGAGTTTATAAAATATCTCTTAGTATTGTATTTAAATTATAGTTCTTTATATTTTTTATCGTAAATGTAGAGTAAAGAATGAATGAATACATAAAATAACTAAAAATTAATACAAAATAGAGATATGTCGAAAATATCATTGAGTTCACCGGTGTACTTTTACTTAGTCACATGAAAAAATATGTATGTACAATTAGGCAGGTAAATCAGTTTTTGGATAGAATTAAGTAGAACTGGCTTATGACTGTGAATAAATAAATGAATGAATGAATAATAATAACAACTTTTTTAAGATGCGCCGTTTTGTGGAAAAACCACCGCAAGGGCCCATTCAAGAATCATAACACCTCCTGAACAATAGGGTTTTTAACCTCGCCCTGAACACCTCCACATTCTCCAGAGTCCGCAAATCATAGAGAAATTTGTTTCACAGCAACGGACCAGCCGCACAGAAAGATGAACAATGAAGTGCATATTAAGTAAAACCGTTTTAGTAGATAGGTACCTATATAATATATAAGTGAATAATTTGAGTAGGCACCTTGTTCAACTTTTGAAGCAATCGAGATTAGGCCCCTTTCATAATGATATATCTACATACATGGTACAAACGAATGTATAAATGGCTTATTTTAATGTAGGCCCGTATCTTTTTACTTTCACTTTTGTAATGAGCGTTGAACATATTGAGAGCGAATAAAACATCAATGAATTACAAATGATATTATTACATCTCACTCACAATGATATGTTGAATATTACATTATTTTATTGCTGTATTATCTTTAAAAATACTTTGTTAACGGAGCCAGCAAAGAATATAGCAATACCCTCAAGACAGACTCCTTGACATACTTAAAATAATCGAAAAAAAGATTTCTATAAAGAATACATACTTATAATATCGCAAACAAATCATTGATAATAATTATTTCAACTTCAAAGTCATCATCACCATCTCCGTCGGTCTCTCAATTCTGAGGATCGTGACCATCATGCCTCGTTCTGCAGACCTAGAGCGATCCTCCGCCATGTGCAAGGCTCCATGCATTGAGCTCTGTGTGGCCTCCTTAATTTGGTCGCTCCATCTTGCTGGTAATTGATCCCTTCCACGCCTCCCTTCCGCAGCCCCAGTTATTTTCTAGGTTCTCAATTTCAAAAACTAAAAACAAAAACTACTACTACTACTATATACTATACTATTTTTGTCTTTAAGCCATCGTCTCGGGAGCATAAGACAGAGATCAGCCTCCTCCATTCTGAACTATTCTGTAACAATCGAGTCAACTTTTCCCTCGACATTCTCGACACTCTATGACATCGATGAGTATGAGTACTTACTCATAGTATTGTACTTACTCAGTAGGTACTTACTTATGACTTCATAGGAACGGTGTATTGTGGTGTAGGAATGTTCAGATTTGATTACTTATTATTATAATATAAACTCATCTTTACGAAAATAATAAATGTGTCTACTCTAATAGGAACATAGGTATGATTAAATATAAACTATATATAAACTAATAGTATACTTAAAAATAAATAAACGAACCGATAGAAGGACTAGAAAATATTACAGCGCTAATATGGAAGAATTCTATTACAGATCATCATACAACGAAACTTGTGAAAAAAATATTAGTAAATAGAACAAACTATGAGCGAACATCAATGACTTTAAAGTGTGCAAGGTTGAATATGGAATATTTAAAGGGTTTGTTACTATCTGAAAATTGGTCTCGGTTATATGATTGCGGTGGTGCGGAAGATAGTGCTTTGGCTTTCCATGAGATTCTTGATAAACATATTAAAGATGCAACGTTCCTTGTTGAAGTTAAGAGCAATATTAAATCTAAATATAGGCGTATTAAGCCATGGATTACTCATGGACTTGTTGTTTCTATAAGAAACAAGGAAAAATTAGGTATATAGAAGGACTTTGCAATATCCGAACGATGTTGCGACAAGGACAATATTCAGGCAATATAGGAATATGCTGACTAATCTTATTCGACAAGCAAAGAACAAATATTTTGCTAAAAAGGTTGAACTTGCTGGACAAAGTGCAAAGAAAGTATGGGATACAATAAATGAAGCAATAAATAAAAGAAAGAAATTTAGTCCTATTACTGAAATAATTAATGAGGAGCAGATATTAAATGTTTCTAAGGAACCTAAGAAATGTGCAAATGTTTTTAATGATTTTTTTACCTCTGTGGGAGCTGACCTTGCACGTAAGATTAATAATATTGCTCCCAGTGTTATAAATGTTGATGAAGGAGATTCACCAGTTTCAAGACAATATAAGCAGTTTGAGATCGTGAATGAGAGTGAAATCGAAACTATAGTGAGGTCAATGAAGGGTGGAACGTCGCCTGGTTTTGACGGTGTAACTGTTGAGATATTAAAGACTAATCTTGCACAACTAGTGAGGCCACTCACTTACATAATTAATAACAGTTTAAAAGAAGGAGTTTTCCCATCTATCTATAAAATCACACATGTTACTCCGGTATTCAAGTCTGGCGATAGGAAGAACCCAACAAATTATAGACCGATATCACTTACTTCAAGTATTGCTAAAATCTATGAAAGAGTAGTGAAAAAAAGAATACTCAAATATACTGATGATAATGCTATATTTAGTAGAAATCAATATGGGTTTAGAGAAGGAATTGGGACAGAGGATGCTATTGCCAGATTGACATCTGTGGTCTGCAATGCATTGGATAATGGTAAAAAATGTATTGGATTATTCATAGACCTACAAAAGGCTTTTGATAGTATTAGCCATGAGAGATTAATACGTAGACTAAATAAAATTGCGTTCGATGATGTATGTTTAAATTGGTTAAGAAGCTACTTATATAACCGAGAGCAGCATGTCAGGTTGAGAGATGTGTTGAGCGACCATGCTTGTTCCACTTATGGCATACCACAAGGCACAGTCTTGGGGCCTATAATGTTTTTAATATATGTAAATAATCTGTTTGATATAAATATTCGATCTGAAATTGTTTCTTTCGCAGATGATACGGTGATGTTATCTTGTTGAAATATCTTTATTTCTCGGATATTTCAGGAGTCCAAGGACTCCTATTTATCCGTTTAGGTGAAATTTTTTTTAATATTTGGACTCTCTCTATTCTAATACAACTATGCCAGTGTTGGCATCTACGATCCTACCACGTCAGTGGGCGGGAGACCCGGCTGACGCAGCAGATCCCATCTTGAGACCCACACATCTACGAATGTCTTAAAGCATGAAGCGTTTGTGGCATTTAGAAACACTTCCCCAAACCAGATGGGTCGAGGAGTGTCAACAGTCATACCCAGAATCATTTCCTCTCTTGCATCCATCATCAAAGGACATTCCCAAAGGATATGTTCCGCATATTGAGCTCCTGTCCCACATGTGCACCATGGATTATCGGTCAATGCTAGCTCAAAAAGTTTACCTCTTAACTCCCCATGTCCAGTGATAAGCTGTACGGAAAAATGGTCAAGGGACAAGTAGCTCATTCTCAGTCTTTCACGGACATCTGGAAAGAATTTGTAGACAAGTCTACCCGGTGATGTTATCTGTGGGTGACACATGAGATGAGGTTGTTGAAGTGGCAAATGTGGAGATGGGTGTTCTAAGATCATGGTTCGACCTAAATTTGTTAACGCTGAATGCTCGAAAGACTGCTGTGCTACCTTTCTCTATTAATGAAAAAAATGTACCTAAAAATTTGGATGTTAGAATCCACCGCTATGATTGTGATATGAAATGTTATGGTGAAGAAACTGAATGTGTTAGATTGAAAGTACATAGTTCGGTTAGGTATTTGGGTGTGCTGGTTGATTCGGAATTAAAATGGAGAGATCAATTGTTTATGACTGTAGAGAGATTGAGAAAAATATTTTATGTCTTTTATCGTCTCAGAAGTTTTCTATGTACGAATGTGTTAAAAATGGTTTACTATGCTCTTGCGCAGTCGGTTATGCAGTATGGAATAATAGGATGGGGAGGAATATATTCTACCAGCTTGAAGCCACTTTACATCATACAGCGAAAAATTATTAAGATTATATTGCATAAGCCGAGTGATTACCCATCTGACCAACTGTTTTCTGACTTTGGAGTATTAAGATTGGACACAATATATAGGAGACAAGTTGTACTGCGTATTTGTAAGGAATATATAACTGATCCGATCCACCCGGTGGAGTGCATTAGCACATTGCCTCGTTTAGGTGGTCTTATAAAAATACCAAAAAAAACACAACGTTTGCGCAAAACCACTACTCCTACCTAGGAGTGAAGTGGTATAATGCTTTGCCGGTGGATTGCAAGGATCTAGCAAATATTGGTATAGCTAAGTTTAAGTTAGCTTTAAAAAAGTTAATGAAGTAGATTTTTCTTCTCTTTGGGTATAGATTATTGATGATTGAAAGTGTACCTTATTGTTATTTAATTTGTACTAACATGTTTATTTTTGTACGATGTGTTTTTCTTTTTCTTTTCAAGTTTATGGAAAGTTTCAGGATTTATTTTGGTAATGTTTTTGAAATTGTTTCCTTTTTATTTACTTTTGTATTGTTTTGTAATATTGTAACAATGTAGCTCACTTCAAAACACGAGATTTTCTCTTTTTGAAGTTGAGTCATTGAAAAATAATGTTTTATTTATATGAATTTGTTAACTATGTAAATATGTTATATAAAAAAAAATTATAAATAAAAAAAAAAAAAAAAAAATTATGTGAAAGATATCTTATGGTAGGTACAGGATATAATGAGAGATGTAATTTATGCAAAAGATGAGCAAGTAAGTATTAACTGTCTATCCACTTGTACGTGTTACTATAAATAAGACATAATATAACAAGTAATTTGTTCGATTATAGATATGCTTAGGTATAATGTATCATTGCATATTACACCGTATAAAATAAATATTTACCTGCTTTAAATATATTAATACTAATCAACATTGTATCTATTGTGTCAATACTTACCTAAGTATTATAACGTGTGACAAATGTACAAATACGGTTATTATAAAGGTTATTATACTCGTAAGTTGCACTTAACTCATTTCAACTATAAACAATATTTATTTATATTTTATCTATGTGTTCTATGTGTTGACTACCAGGTGCATGTTATTAAAAACAAAAATAAACAGTTATGTACGTATTTATTATTAAAACTGCCAATAATGGCATTGTATTGATTTAAGATAACACGTTAATAATAATATTAATCGCGTAAAATCGTTGTAATTATTATGTATGTATAACGTGTTAGTGATTACATGATGATTGATATCCGAGTGTTGTCCTATTTATAAATAATTTCTATTCGTTTCCCTACGCAGATATTTTTTGAAGAGTATTCAGAGAATAGTGAATGAAAGATATGTTCGATCCCAGGTGCCGGCAAATTCCCCTTTCACAGCACAAGCTTTTAGCTTAGTGTGAAAGGTGTATAAGGCTGTATTTGGGTTTATAGCTAAACCCAGATATATCTTTTCTATTAAAAAAAAAGAAATTAAGGAAAAAATATGTGGACAGTGCATGTCAAAAATTAGATATAAGATAATTAAGAAAGAATCAAAATCTGATTACAAATTATTTTACAAATAATTTTTTTGTCCAAACTGGATAATGTATTGCAAAACATTATCATCCTTATATTACGTGACTTTTTATACCGCGAATTGTTCGTAATAAGAACATTATGGTTGTTTGCTATAATCACAACAAATTGTTCATTAAAATGGTTTGCTCCTGTAATGTTCAGGTGAGTATACGGAGCCAAACCAGTGGTGGAAGTAAATTTTTCATAATCAATGACGACATGGATCACTTCTTCTTTTGGCGTCGTTTTGCGATACTTCGTCCTCCTCAACCTACAATATTATTCTAAGAGTGTAAAATTTGATTTGTAATGAGTTCAATGATACAATTTTAACTGCCGTCAATAATGCTTGTGTTCAAAATTTGTAACATCGAACTCACAAATCACAAGTCCGAGACGCTACTTCAGGATGTCAAAAACTGATAATACTAAAAAAAAATCTCGAATTATATAGAAACACCAACAGAACAAAATATGAAAAAGAAAAATATAAAAACGAAAAAAAAATCATGTGCTCCCGAGAGGAGCGTTGAGGGCGATGATGATGATGATGCTATGGACTAACAGAAAATTATGAAAAAGCTGCAATAGAAGACATCATAATATTAGGCATTAAAAAGCTTTTAAAATTTTGTTGCTTGTTTGTTGCTGCTGCAAGCAAATAAGCTTGTAAAATATTGATTTTTGATACTTTGTAGACATAAAATGATTATCAATGTTTATGTACTATTAGCTTGAAAGAAGGTACGACACTGGACATATACCTACATGAGTAACTAATAATTGATTTGTATGATATTTTGAGGAAATCATTAGCGACATTATACTACCATTATGCAATTTGGTAAATTATTATTTTGTAATTTATGTATAGGGTATTGTCATCAACTCAGTGGCGATCCTTACGACGGGCGAACAAGTCTGTTGCGTTTAATATTAAAGATAATTATGTGAACTGGGTTGATTAAAAGATATCCCTACTCTATTCTCTTCTAATTAAGACCATCCACTCGTTTGCGAGTGATGACTCAATATAGCGATAAATTCAGCATTTGTTTTGGAATAGGTTAATTATAATAATGTATGGTCAAAAATAAGTTTAACTAATGGAATAAATCGGTATAGGAATTTGAAATGCTTCACGATCTCCTCATTTTTGTTGAACAATATGGTAAAATTTCAGATAAGATAAATGGATCAAAATTAAAGTTATGAATTTTGTATCTACTTATTTTGACGTTATTATATAGTTTTTCACCCAAGAAATGATATTATAATAAAATGATTGTCAATAAATGTGCTTTTGCACTACTTTTTTTAAAATACTACATATCTACATAAAAATAATTCAAAATTATCAAAGTTTAATCTAGAGAAATTCCAGTAATATAAACCGCCTATCTGACTGACTTCGGGAGTAGCTTCCCACTTCAATGCTATTTTTCATATTTTTCCATACTTTAATACTAATTTAACCTACCTTCCTACTATTTTCGAAATGGTATGCCCTTGGTAGGCCTACAAGGTAATTGATGAGGTTATTCGCAATGTTGCGATATCATCTGACTATTCTACTAATTATACCTACCTTAGGTAAAACGTAGGTAATCTTGTATCCTTGACTAGTTAGGGATCTTTGCACTTAGTCTAAGAGTTCGCACCAAGTAGAACTGCCACTGCCCTGACTCATCCATCCTTGATCCTGTCTCCGAGAAATATGATAATAATTACATAATTATTAATATTTAGCATCTATGTACTTACATGCTATTATACATAGCAATTTTTACAATGTAAGGAATTGGAATACATAAATATGCAATTCGATAATGAGGTAGATATAATTACATTTGAAGATCATTACTATGTTTTTGCGTTTTGAATTTTATTAAATTATTGATTAAAATACTAGTACATTCTTATCTTTATGAGCATTCTCTCGTAAAATAGAATATTCTAGTTTTTGGTCACTGTAAAATACTAATATGCATATCTAGATAGTTGAGTAAATGCTCGATGTTTATTTAATTCATGTAAATAAATAAAAGAAATATATAATATATTAATACTGACAAGTTACATGTAACCTGCTGAACTCTCCTCTAGCTTTTTTACTAGCAATATTTATCTACGAGAATTTCATAAATTGAACTGAATAAGGTGACCAGCTGTTCTCATTTTATGTGAAATTTTGGAAATGGTAATTTTTGATGTACTTTTTAACTACCTACTTGGACTTTTACCTCTTTGAAATCAAATTTATTGTGATCATCATCATCTCCGTCGATCTCTCAATCCTGAAGATCGTGAACATCGGCCTCGTCCTGTAGACCATCTGTCTCCACTTTGAGCGATCCTCCGCCATGTTCAAGGCCCCGTGTAGTGAGCTCTGTGTGGCCTCCTTATGTGATAAGACGTCTAAATTCAAAACGGTTTGCCAAAGGCTATTATGAGATACATGCTTTTATGTATCTAGACTTAATTTTTAGAAGTCACAAAATTTAGGCATGGATATTTTTTATAACATTTTGCCACTTCCGCAAGTCCTCATAATATGCTAAGTTAGAAATATAAATTTTATTGTAAATAAAAACAAAAAAACTTTGTAGAGTTTTACGATGTATTTTTATTTTAGTGACCTTTTTTCGACATGTTGTGTCTTTTCCGAACTAAAACTTTGTTTTTTGTTTTTATTTACATTAAATTATGGAGTTCTCTAAATAAACAGTAACAAAATACAATACATTTTAATGCTATATTTTTCATTATTTTCAAGGTAGTGTCAACTTTATTCTTCAGCCGGTGGGGAGTATTCTGTCTGGCCCCATATGTGAGAAACTTGGCAGGAAGAGGTCTCTCATGGTAGCTAACCTTCCACACGTGGCTTCCTGGCTGATGATCTACTTTGCCAGAGACACCATTACTCTTTTCATCGCCAGTGCCATTCTGGGAATAGGAACTGGATTTATGGAAGCTCCTATACTCACGTATGTCGGAGAGATCAGGTACAATACTATAGTAAGAAAAAGTACAATATCTCGTACCACATCCCGTAATTTTCATTATCATGCACCATGACAAAAAATAATCGAATCACTTATTCTAATCCTAAAACACATTTTTTGCTTTCAAAACCGTGTGTCCATAATAGATATATAAAAAGAATCACAGATTGCATATAAAAACGTTTTTTATATGTCATGGTTAATTGTAACTCTCTTTTCTTCCAGCCATCCATCAATTCGCGGTGCCCTTATCGCTTACTGTGAAGTGTTTGCTACAATAGGAATGTTCATCGTGTACTTATTGGGATCTGTCGTCACTTGGAGAGTGGCTGCACTGTCTTGTCTCGTTATTCCAGTTATCACAATCATCGCAATAGTCTTTGTAAGTATCTACGTAAATTTCTATTAATACCACCATCGCATATCACTCAAGTGAGGTTACCAGCGGTCTAACTGCATGTAATAAATATGAAACAAAATGTTACATGTTTTACGAATACTTGACTTTTACAGGACACTCGAAAACTTACAGAAAAGGGTTTTATGTTCAAGTCAGGTATATGTAAAACATTATGTATAAGATATTTAACATTTTTTTTTATTTCAGCTTTGAGGTATGCCACCATTTTTACAGAAATACACTACGTGATGTTTAATATTATTGGTTGCTTTCCTATTTTTCATGATTATGAAGAATAGTGAGTTAATTGAAACATTTCCTCCACTCTCTTTCCAGTTCATTTTCTGATATGTCTTTGTCAGCATACGAGTATTTGCCTTCTACTTACGCACGCCGCCGCATTTTCTTTTAATTTCTTTTTATCTAGTGCTGTACATAAGGTATATGAGACAACTATTTGATGTTATAAGACAATATTTGATGTTAAGAAATTTCAAGAAATAAATCGGCTCTGGTCACTATGGTCCCAAGTATTTTAGAGTTTAGAATTTTTATTATTTAGGAAATTTCTTATACCTACTGGAAAAAAAAAACAATGTGATCACAATTTTCGTGAAAATTCTTAGTTTAATTACCTGTTTTATTTAATAAGATTTTTTTTTAATTTTGGTGCTATTACTATTTTCTATCACGACCTTGAATTTTTTTGTCGTTTTGACAGTCACAAAATTATACATCGTCATTTAATTAAATAGATTTCCGGAGCATATTCCGGAGCAAAAATTATATTTTTTTCCAAATAGACGAACATGGATAAATAATAAATAGAACCCGTTCTTTTCCATGGACGATTATTAGTCCCACATGATAGTGGGGTTTCCCATCTCTGTTTTTCATCGTCCAGTGCATAATTCTGGGCGATATCGCAGTCTCGCATGTCCTGCCTTACTATTTGCAGTCACCTACGTTTGAGCCTTCCTCTAATCCTCCTACCTGGAAATTCAAATTGTTGGGCCTTAACGCCTATGTATTCTTATGGTCTTCTGGACACAGGCTCATGCCATCGCAACCTACTTTCCTGTATCTTCTCTGCTATGTTACATACATCCAGAGTCCCGTGAATGAGCTTAGGATTTTGTCTGTGACATCACACATCCATCTTAGCATTTCTGTTTCAGCAGTTTGGTGAGCACACACATGTCTTAAGCAGATATTCCAGGTCTCTAAACCATATCCAAGATCTGTACGAACAATACTTTAAATCAAAAAAGATCATAAATACCTAAATGGTAAAATTAGTTAATTGTTATTGAGTTTGATAATTAAATTGATAATTAAAAATAGTTATTGAGACGTTTTAGGTGCCAAATACAATTGTGAATTATTTAATTCAAATCCTCTCTTAATTATATAAATGTTTATTCAAGAAATGTTTGATACTCTTAAAAATAAACATTAATTTACAAGAAAAATAAGAACAGTTTTTGTCAGTTTTTTGTTAAGAAAAAAAGTTAGTAAGTATATAGATAAAGACTATAAAAAGATTAAAAAAAAACACTAATTAGGTTTATTCATTCAGCATGTCATTTTAAGGTACATGAGGGATATACCTGTATTGTATCTGTATTTAAATTTATCTACTATAAAAATGGAAGCAACAAAAAGGGTGGGGCTCCTTATAAATGCAGGCAAAACAAAATTGATGACA
Organism: Athripsodes cinereus; assembly: GCA_947579605.1. Classification (NCBI taxonomy): domain Eukaryota; kingdom Metazoa; phylum Arthropoda; class Insecta; order Trichoptera; family Leptoceridae; genus Athripsodes; species Athripsodes cinereus. Next base: position 6,370,928 of record OX388308.1, on the reverse strand, counting down.
AACTTAGTTCTTGGTGGGAAAATTATCATTGGCAACCAAACAATAGAAGAAGTCAATGAATATAAATATCTCGGACATAGCATTACACTCTCACGAGATAACCAAACCGTAGAGCTGCAGAGAAGAATATGTCTTGGATGGGCAGCCTACGGTAACCTGAAGAAGTTTTTCACTAGCGACATCCCCCAATGTTTGAAACGCAAATTATACGATCAGTGCGTGCTACCCGTCATGACCTATGGTGCAGAAACGCTTACGCTCACAAAAGCGGCCGTCAGGAAGCTCCGAGTGGTACAGCGCAAACATGAAAGGGACATGCTCCACATAAGACTGTCAGACAGAATACGCAACACAGAAATTCGCAGAAGATCCGGAGTTACTGACGTTGTTGAAAGAATTACAAAACTGAAGTGGGCGTGGGCGGGACATGTCGCTAGATTCACCGATCAAAGATGGACAAAGAGGGTAGTGGAGTGGAGACCTCGAGAAGATAAGAGAAGTAGAGGGAGACCGCCCACTAGATGGTCAGATGACGTAAAGAGGATTGCTGGTGATTGGATTCAGAAGGCACAAGATAGAGCTGCCTGGAGAAATATGAGGGAGGCCTATGTTCAGCAGTGGACAGAAGTGGCTGTATAGATAGATAGATAGATAGACTATAAAAATTAGATTCTTTTGAATAATTTGACAAATTATGTATGTACCTACTCTATGTACTAATAATAAAGTGTGCCTCTACACGATATTAAAAAACGTGACATATGATTCTTTCAACAATTTATTTGTGTAGGTAATTATTTTTAATCACATGTTTGTGAAGAACAGCGCAGTCAAGACAGTAAAATTCATTACCTGTATGGACTTATATACTGAAGTTTGTTGTATAATAAAATCTATTGGTCGACTATTAATTTTGCAAAAAATTCAGTTGTTTATTGAGTAAGTGCGAGTATTTAGAACAATCCTCCATTTATTATAAAAAAAGATTGGCTCTTAACTAAAAGACACAAATCATATTCAAAAATATTACATAAAATTCAAAACCTCACTGGGAAATTCGTCTTGAAAATAATATAAATAATAATAGTAGAGATAGTTTTTTTTAAAAAAAAAAGATATATCTGGGTTTTGTTATAAACCCAAATACAACCTTAAGTTGTGTTAGAAATTAAAAACGGGAATTGGGGTAGGAACGTATTAATATATTTTGAAAAAATTGCACTAAATAATGGATTCAATGTGTGCGGTACATAAACAAAATCAAATAATATGCTAGAAATATAGTAACTCTGTAGGTTCTCTTGTGGCAATTTTAAGAAGGGAAGGGATGTCTGTCTCAATACCACAACTGTACGTCTACTTATCTCATAAATATGTGGGGCGGCAAGTAAACTATTCATATGTAATACACATACAGGTCATCCTCTCCGTGTTGAATAAAAATAAGTCATTAAGAATGGGTGATAAACCAAAATGATTAATTGAAGCTTATACTATTTTATTCGTTTTTATTTATTGACACATACGAGTGAACTCGTTTTTCTTTATGTCTCTTGGTTGAAAGTAGGTTCGCGTAGTGTGTCCCTTTTGGGAAAACTTAATGTTTCTACACTATGCAGGCACTGGCGACTCTCGGGTTTGCGCCCTCTGAACGCCTAATCACATGACGCTAGACACCTCACCTCAGCTTTCTGTCATTCACCAATTTGTATTTCTTTTCTTATTTTAATTTTATATTTCTTTGTTTCATCTTTTTCTTTTTTTAATTTATATTTATTTATTAATAAATTTACTAACTTCCAAATGGGGCATTGAAGAAAGAGAGAGAGAGTATAAAAGATTTCCACAACAGCAGTATTGACCGGCCGGCCCATCAGGCTTGCTAGTGAGGACAATTTTGGTTTGAATAAGCGGATAAATAGTAGCCTACGACTCTTGAGATATTCAGGCGTGAGGTGGGTCCTTCATCAATACCTGAAAAAGAGTGGGAGCCCTGTTCTTTGCTGGAAATCAGACAGAACAAGATGGGATTTATATAGCTGAATAGGCATGTTTATCTATTATTGCGACTACTTCTTTTTATGAATACTAGTTATGATTTACAGGAACTTACTAAAAAGATTGCGAGACACATTTTTTATCGAGGACTCAACAGAATGAAAGGAGATTTCCATCGTTTTGTTGTAAAATAATATCTTAATACGACGTTTTAGAATGCAAGATACCTATTTCGTGTTCATTTAAGTGATTTACTGGCGATGATCAATTATCTGGTGATAATTTGCGTGAAGTTTGTACAAACGTGATGATAATAAATGGAGAATGACAAGTTCATTTATATATAGGAAGTCAGGCTCCCGGCTATTAACGAGTAGACTGAGTTTTGCCTAGAGCGAAAATTTTTTGCGGGGGCTGAACTCGGGTAAAAACGTAGTCTAAATTTAAAAATAAATGACACGATAAAGCTTTAAAACGATCTACTCTTTCAGGCAACAAACTTTATATTTTAATGTTATTGTGTTGTGAAAAATACATTACCTTCAGCTTAGACTTCTCCAAAATCATATGTTAATAAATCTACCCGTTTATAGCCAGAAAAAACTTTCGATTTGAAGCTGTTTTATATATATTCTTAAAATAAACTTTTCATTTGGTAATATTGATTTATAGTGTGCTTAATGTCTTCAGTATTGTATGAACAATAATAATAATAACAATTTGACTTTCTCATATTTTCCTATGATAAAATTTTAGTAACGTAGTAACATGTAAAAAAAACATTTTGTTATTTTCATAAAACGATATTAGTGTGAAAAAGAGCGCCAGAAGCTAATTTTGCCTAGGGCGTCTTTCGCTCTAGATCGAGGCCTGCTTATAGTAGTACATATTATTACCTATACCTATATATTGTAGAATACAATAGTAATTTTAGTTACAACAAAATCACAGTAATCATCTCAAATACAACCATAAATATACATAGATGCCCGTAACTAAATACATATACGGCCATAGTCAACTATTCACAACTATTGTATGAAACTATTATTGCAATATCGTGCAATCTCTATAACTAAGGTAAACATTTCGACTTCATTCATTCATACCATCTCGGCATTTTCCATAAGTAATGTAGCCAGCGGACTGCTCTATGACTATGTAATAAACATACAAGTCGCTCTCTGTGCTTATATAAGTTAAAACATTCATTCAAAATCGATTTTTCGTGATGTTTTACGAATACCTGACTTTTTCAAGACACTCGAAAACTTTCAGAAAAAATTGGGAGATTTATTATTTGCCGGAAACTTCACTTATTGATTTACTATGAAGTCATTTTAAAACTTTGACCTCCGAAACATCTCTAAGCCTCTCGATACCAAGCAGAGAGTTGCCAGTTATCTTTAGTATTTAGTTCCATAAGATAATATTGTTTGCCTTGGTGTTCTTTGTTATCTTCTTTTCAAACACAAAAAATAAATAAACTTATCAGACATTAATTTTAAAATATTAAAAAAAATATGGGGATGCTACTGCATTTTTTATCTGCATCAACTGCATCAACACAGTTACTACTCACACATTAAAAATACATTTAGGGCCGAAATTATAAACGAGGAACCCAATATTCGTAAGTATGTCGACACTTTACGAACGGATGGCGATCTGTTCGTACATTCTACTAGATACTTCATTATAAAACTATTTTGACAATTCGTTAAAAAGAAATATTTTTGCCTACTGTACCCATTGTTTTCAACGGGTGGTCACATAAGATCCTGCCTGTCCCTTTTATCTACCTGCTCCCCATTCATAAAAACTTCACCCAACAATCTCATAATTTACACAAAACAAATGAGTAAATGACAGCGGTGCTATGAGAATATATCCTAACAAAACACGTGCGTAGATTCATCTATTGTTATTTCTTTCTCTCTTCAGGCAAATAGTGAGACAGCAATGCTAGTCGTCAAAACTAATCCCTGGTCGGTCGGCCAGTTAAAGCCGATGGTAGCATTTTACTGAAATAATATCAACGGATGTTTATAATGATGAAAAACGAGTAGTTATATCAAATTTTGGACCATATTAAAATGACTTGAGCTAACGGACTTTTATAATATTGGCCCTTAAAGACATCTTTTTATCATACAATAAAATTATAACTTTAAGATGTTAGAAAACAGAAAATCTTGTATTCGTACGTTATCGCACTTAGGTAGCGATATTTACATACTTATCCATTATTGTCAACATGTTTTAGTATTTCTATCAAAATATTTCAGTGTCAATTAACGTCTATTTGTTGACATTATACTATAATCCATTTACAAAATTAATTCATCCACCGAGAACGTAGACGAAAAATAATGGAAGCGGATACTTTTGAGACGGAAATTTTAAAAGGTAAGAGCTAAGGTAAAAACAGCAAAAGAGTACAGGATATGAGAAAAAATAAACAATCATAGACATGAGATATTCCTACATATGAACACAATTCTATGCTCTAATTTCATTTAACATATTAAGTGAAGGTCATGATAATTTGTTAAATATTATAAAAAATCATTAGAAAACGATAGAGATATAGTAGGTATTAAATATTAAATGACTCTATCACGATAATTTTCAGGTGATTTAAAGTATATTTTATGCAATAAAAACAGGATATTGCTAGATTTATTTATATCATTTAATCAATAAATTTTTTCGGTACTTACCTACCGAATTTTGTGTTTGTAGATTATGATTTGTTATTTATTATCATAATAAAACTATTTCTCCACGTGCTCAAACGACGAAATATTAAACCACGATTATTAAAAAACTTTAATTATTATGTCACGTCTCATTTATCATTATTTTCATAAATTGAATGTAATAAAGCAATTCTAATAAATTCCAAAATCCCATTTGACAAACTAGAAAACGTAACTAACTAATATCTTAAATGGGTAAATATTAGCATTTATTGGACTGATTGTTTTATTTCTCTTTAATTATATCAAGGTTGAGCAAGCTTAATTATACTAAATTATCTAACTAAGAGACAGGGCATTGTAATTAAGATATTTTGTGACTTACCAAAAAATACAAAAGATAAAAACCTACTATGGACATAGTTATTCAAAGTTACTATAGGTACTAATTATTGATACGTTTTTCTATTGCAGCGTACGGACAGCTGGATGCGAACGTCAATCATCAATCATGAACGGGTAACGAAGGCATTCATTGAAATATTTCTTCGAAAATGCTCCGAATTGTCGCCGAAAGGTTAAATATTTTTGCTTGATGATGATTGACGTTCGCATCCAGCTGTCTGCACGCCGCATAAGATGATCTTTGTTTTATTTTTATTATATCATGAAGTTATCTATGTAATTCTATATGGTGTTAACAATGTGGAGTCTGAGCAGATTTTTTTTCTATACGTACATTACCTTATATTGTAGTACCTTATCGTCTCGAGGCAATACTTACCAATATAGTATGTGATATGTCACATTAATACCTAAATATTATTACCGACCTTAAAATTTAATTATGTAATGTTTTGGAGATATATTGTTAACTCCTTATTTTACGATTAATTTCAGCCTTGCTTGTAAATTTAAATTTAACTCCTTATTTGACATGTTTACTACTATTGCTAAACCATTATCGCATATCCCACAAGCAGGAAACCCAGCAGACCAGCTGCACGTAATAAACATGCAAACTGTCTTCTCCGTGCCAACAAAAATCAAGGAATTTGAGGTTTTGTGTTAGAGGTATTTATTATAACTGATATTACATATTTTTTCAGATCCCTGAATCTCCCATATGGCTTCTAACAAAAGGCAGGAAGGAAGATTCCCAGAAAGCATTGTGTTGGATAAGAGGTTGGTCGTCGCCAGCAGATGTTGAGAAAGAATTCAACGACCTTATAATCTATCAACAAATTAGTGCTCAGTGTATTCGTTGTAATAAAGAATCTCTAACACAGTCTGTACCTCCCGACTGTCCTCACCAGAATGCTGGAATTATAGAAAGAATGAAGTTCTCCAGCCAGGATATGGTGAGAAAAGAAATGATGAGGCCTTTCTTCATTGCATTACTCATGTTCTTCATCCAGCAGACAAATGGACTGTTTTGCATTCGTCCTAATCTAGTCAATGTATACAATAGTTTTGGAATGGGCATTGATGGACATATTGCAACGGTTAGTGTTATTTGTTTATACATTGTACCTAATAATACCATGGAATTTTTATTTTTTCTAAACAGAGATAAAAGGTTTTATAATGAATAATAAGTAATTGCTTAAATATGATGTGACAAGAGTTGATTATCAGATCCCGATAGATTCAAAGGCTTTCTTTGAATCAAAAATCAGGCAACAGAAAACTGTTGTTAAGTATTTCGTCTTAGTAGTAATCTTGATGTTTATTACAGCAACTTTACATATGCTCAAAAGTGTGATACGTAAGATCATTCTAAAATATCTAAATGAGATAAATTATTAACTTTTTGTTTTGAAATTTGAGATAAATTTAATTGCGTGATACATAATAATTATGATTGCAATAATTAATGGACAGTCTTATATAATTTAAAGATAAAAGTATAGTTGATTACAATAAATACATGGATTATATTAGGTATACCCATTTTTCTTACCATATTTTGCGTCTAATTAGGTCAAATGAATATTTCACTGCATTATTTTAATTCGATTGCAATACATTCTGTTGAAATGCAATCTTTGCAATGATATAAAATTACATATTTCTACGTATGTTCAAATTATGTAGAAAATCTTGGAGCTTTTTGGCTGGTTTTTGATCATCTGTGTATGTAGGTACTCCTATACAGATACACACCAGCTACACAAGTAGGTACCTTCATTATAAAATAACTAATTCTTTTTATGTATTTCGAAAAAAACATTCTAAATTTCTTGTAAAACAAATTCAAAAATCACTTCTCGATTCGACCCGCTGGTGTGTGTACCTTTTTTACGTTTTTCATTAGTATTTTTAAATATGATTTCTATATCTATTATTTGTTTAATTATGAACACATAAATTGTTTAATTTTATGAAAGGATATTTTTATTCATATTTATACCACCCTTCATGTATATGTTGTATTTTAGAATTATATAGGTACTTATATTCGCTAGATTAGCCAGTTAACTAAATGGCTAAGCATTCAATAGATTGGCCAGCCGTTCCGTTGAATCACGATGACGCACCAAACAAACATTCTGTCTGATCGAAGCCCGATCATTGAATTTTAGTTTCTTTATTAGGCACTATGAAATTACTTTTGATAAACGTTGTGTTAAACTACCCGGCTTTACCTCTATTAGCTGTTCAATATAATGTCGGTGTCTAACTAACCGCATAGCCATTTAGCTGTTATCTGGCTAATTTAACTATCTGGCGACGTCATACAATATGTACATATTTTACTCGTTCGCTTAAAATGTAGACAAAAGCAGCAGGGTTACTCTTGACAAAACTAAACACGATCTTAATCTAGTTTTGATCTTGATCATACGACGCACGAAGAGACTATGGTCAAAAACACCGCGCTACCGCTAACGTGCGATCGGTTTGCGTGTATTTTTGGTCAATAGTCACTTCGTGCGTCGTATGATCAAGATCAAGACAAGATTAAGATCGTGTTTAGTTTTGTCAAGAGTAGCCCTGCAGATCATGTGACTTCGCACTTAGGTACCTACTTAAAAAAAAACTATTTTGTAACAATCTTATTATCACTATGAGAAAATACATAAAACGATAGTGAAAATAACCTTCTTCTCCCTTCCTTCCCTTGCTCTTTCAATAATTGTTTTATTAATATTGTGCTGTTAAATTATTCGGATTTTGGATACTATAATTGGCGATGTAAATCATTGATTGAATTATTTTTATATCCATTGTTATATATAAGCTCTTATATCCAATTTTTTTTTTAAATAAGTAAAAAGATATATAAGTAACATCCAGGTTATGTGTAGCGGTCCGTGACTTCGATTTTCTCTGCTTCTCTTGTTATCAGTGTTTTCCATCCCTTTTCATATTTTCTTGTTTCCCATGACACTCAATAGTGTATTAATTATAGGTTTGTTGTTCTTTATTTTGTAAAGGTAGGTAGATTTTACTTTGAAATTGCTCTTTCACTCTTTCATTCATGACTTTAAGTGATGTTTTGATTATTAATTTTGTGTTTTTACTCTTAATTTCTTTTTTGTTATTGTTTTAAATTATGTATGACAACCAATTGGGCTTTGATTTGATTTAACAGAATAATATATGAACACTTATAAACTGGACATTGCATTGTATACTTGTTGTTGATTATTGTGTTATTGTACTAAACATATATGTATTGTCTGTAGTGTTCTGTTAACCAAAATAAATAAATAAATAAATCCCCAAGTAAATTCTTCTAGTTAGTACTTACTTATTAAGTGTACATTACCTACAATATATATTAACACGGGTACCTACTCATTTTACTTGGTTCACATTGATTTTAATAATTATTATTTTCATACTTAGATACGTTGCGATTTCGTATGTAAATTTTATTTAAATAATTTAAATTAGTAAATAATTCAGTAAATATCTGTCTTATTATACGTATCTATCCATATTCCATATCCGTACATATTTTAGAAACAGCTGGTTTGTGTTGGATTACATCTCATGTTTGCATAATTAGATATGTAGAATAAAGTTGCTGACCGCGATTATATTTTTGTATTTCAATAACAAATAGGTCAATAACTTGCAATCAGTATTTAAATAAAAACATACTTATATAAATCCTTGTGTTGTTTTTTTTAGCTTGAGACCCCCGTGACAAATCGTAAATTAATTCTTAAAGATTTATTTTCTTCAATTTCCATATATCCTTTTGAGGTTGACATTGATTTGAAGGAATATAAAAAGTCGTTAAAAATAAATAAATGTATTTCCGTTGTTTTTTTTATTTATTTAATTTTATGCATGATAAAATGTGCATTTAGTTTAAGTACCTACATATTTCGCATCTACCTAGGCGAAAACTTTTTATATTCGCTTTAGCAAACTGGTAGTAATAATAAATTTATGCTCAGTATGTCCAGAGGAAAATAGTTAATGAGAGGGGGTGGGGAGAAAGCGTCCTCGGTCGGAAATCGCAAATTAATTGGTTTTAAACAAAAACTGCATATTCTGCGGAAAAAATATTATATTATGGTATAATTTTGTAGGAAGGGAATAGGTATTTTCACCCTTATAGAGTATCCATGTTGAGATAATATGCTTTTTAATATTTAATTTGCAATGATAATGAAGATTTTAGTAAACTAGAGGTTTAGTAATGTTGAGTCTAATGATTACTCTCTTAGATTTTCTACATTTCCACTTATTCTTTTCTTTTGAAAATGAGTATACCAACTATCATATTTATCTACAATATTTTTTGAAATGCTTGTTCATCACAAAGACACATCCATCTCTTCCAGCTCTAATCTTAAGAATTATATTCATAATACGCCATGTTCTACCAGTTCCGGGCTGGCTGGAAGAAATCGCATGTGCAATGAGCCCGCCTTTTGGTTCTCTATAGAAATGTACTAGTATACTAAATATTTAGGTACTAATAAAGATTTATTTATTTATAATTTGTTGAATTCATGATTATTTTTTTTTCAGGTGGTAACCGGTGTCCTTGCTATAATTGGTACAGTAGCCATGATGTTTGTTGTGAAGTCTCTTGGTAAAAGGACCCTGAATCTTTTCTCCTTGTTTGCCTCGACGTTTTGTACTTTCCTCCTCGGTACTTACGCATTCGTCTCCCTCCCACACGACATCAGTTCCTATGAACCAGCAACCATACAGCCCACATCCAACTCTTGGCTTCCCATGATACTCTTTATCGTTTACCATCTTGCGATAAATGCTGGAATAGTCATCATGCCATGGATTATGCTGTCAGAAATCTTTCCATTGAGGTGAATAAATTTTATTATTTTTGAATGCTTTTAAAAGTGTGGCATTAAGTAGTTACATGCTTAATTTCAATGATAATTTGAAAAAATAAAAAAAGTATCTTTATTTTAAAAATACCATCAATTCCTGTTTCAAACCATTATGTTGAGTATCTATGTCAACTAACAGCAACCATCTTTATGATGAGGCTGTTGACAATCCATCGTTGATTGTCAAACTAAAACATTAGATAGCTCCTGGGAACGATATTGTTTTCTTATATACAGCGTTAATAAATATTAAATTTCTATTAAAAAAGTATGTCATAGAATAGAATATAGACTACCCCATTTACTGCGATATGCCATAATGGTATAGTATAGTACATATAGAGCTCAGAATCATCACTGTGCTGACAAAAAAATTGGAATACATGTAAATAAATGATAAAATTATTTGTTTTTCAGAGGACGAGGTGTAGCATGTGGTCTAGCGGCAGCTTTCTGCTACATCATGAGCTCAATAAGCGCTAAACTTTATTATGACATTGAGACATCGATGGGACTTTACGGAGCTTTCTGGTTATTCTCATTGTTCAGTTTTGTAGGATTCATTTGTATGTACTACCTCATGCCAGAAACTGAAGGAAAAAGCTTTGAACAGATAGAGAAAGAATTCTCTGGAAAATATATGCCTGTCTTTGCAAACGATTGTGTGTCCAGGAGATTTTTCAAGAATAGGATTGTTTTTGAAGAAGAGACTACTGACCATAATGGTGTAAATATATTTACCATGGAGAAAGAAGTCAAAGAGATGAAGAATATTGTTGAAAATAGTAGACTATGAAAATCGTTTTAAACATATTACAACAGTTTAAATTGTATTCTTCTGTAAGAGGAAGTTCAAATGCGAGAAATATTATTTTTTCTACATATCGTTATACGAAGTTCCATTCGACTTGGATTAAAAATAGGTAATAAATATCTCTTTAAATTCGGTACTCGTAAAATACATACAAAAATAATGTACTGTGCAGTATGGCTAAGAGAGTCCTTAAGGATCAAATTTTTTTTTATGGCGCTATGGTGTTTCTTCACAGAATTAGATTTTTAAGACTTTACTAAAATACAACGCACGTTACTTAATTATGTATACAAGTAGGTATGCTATGTTCTTATAAAATATGTAAATTATTAAGTTCAGAATATATACATAAAAGTATATTTGAAAGAGAAGAATGCAGGAGGAAATGGTTGAATGTTGACCTTATATTATGATAATTATGAACTTTGGATGTTATTATTATTTTTAATAAAAATTTGTGTTTATATTTCTGTTATATTATAATAAGAGATAGTATTTTCTTTGTTGTATACAATAAATATAAGTACCTATTAAAATGTTACCACTATAGAAACCGTGGAACAGTGAATAAGCTTTATATAAAACATGTAAATCTCCGATTGTTATTAACCTTGAGATGATGTGCGGTTGCAAAGCAATGAGTGCAGTCATCCGCTCTGAAATGATTGATATCAGAAGAACATAGAGATATATGTATATAGGTGGAGTTGATGAACGTTGTTATGGCGTGTTAAGCTTAACCCAGCATAAAATGATTGAATCTATATTTATATAATTATGATGTTCTACTACATAAGACAACAAATAAAAAAATGCGACTATATGCATTACATAGAATGTTGAATACTTATGTACTTACGTGCCTTACATATTTGATTATTAAAATTGACTATTTTTTATACATAATGTACCTAATTTAGATATTTTATAGATACATAAGGGACAAGCATTGACTTTATCAATTGGGTGATTGTTTGAAATTTCTCTTGTTGTCTTTCAACGCTTTCGTGGTACTTAAGGTTGTAACCTTTATTTTCAAAGGAAATCTGTGCCATTGAAATCCTTGATTTTTGACAAGTTTGTCATATAAATAGGCAGGCCTCGGGCTAGAGGCATATTATTTGTGATGTTCTCCTCATTGTTGGGTTAAAAGTGAGATCAATTATGTATGATATTAATTTTACTTTTCTTTTTAATTATTACTAATTTTGCCCAAAATACTTTGTGTTGGAATAATTATTTATGTATTATGCTGTTCATTATTATTATGTTGTAAATAAACTGTTTAAAACCAAATTAAACATGATTTGTGTTTTGTGACCAACCTTGTAAACAACCACATATTGATCTTAAAAATTAAATTATTATGTTTGGTTGGGGTTGTGATCTATCAATAAGATTAAGTATAAGTAAAAGACAACTACCACTTATTTCGTAGTTTCCTAGACGGGACTTGACCCATATCCTTTAAGTGAATTGTACTTTGTCCATTAAAAATATTGGGTTACATAGGCTCTCTTGTAAATCGCAATATAATGATATTTATATAATTTTACTTTAGATTATAAAATATTTGAAATAAAATCACTACGCCCGATTTTATTTCATTTTTAGCGTGCACTAACTAAAATCGGAACTATCCAACTTTACTTAGTATATATTGGTGTTCAATAAACTCTAAAATTGTTCATAATTAGAATTATATACAACTTGTATTATATAGAATGCGAATGCTAGTTCCGTTAGTTCAAGTGAACTTGGTTTTAAAATTTAGGAACGTTCTTATTTTAGTTTGAACCAATATAGAATAGGGGGTATTGTTTACATTCACTTGATTGTTATAATATATTAGCGTTAAAAGCTTTTCGGACACACATCCGTCTTCATTACTTATAACTTAGTAATTTAGTTATAAGTAATTATTACTGAAGATGGACATATGTCCGAAAAGCTTTTAATACTAATAAAGCAATCAAGTGAATTAAAAAGTTTTTATCTTTATATATTTGAAAAATGAAATTTCATAGTGTCTCCTCTTCGAAAATAGAATAGTTATAATTTTATTATTATTTATTTGTTTATCGTTTATATGTTAAACCAATCAAACTGTTCTCCAGTATTGTGAAAAGCGCAAAGCGCGCGGAGATGCGTCAAAAATATCCTCCATAGTGCATGCGATAGGGCACAACGGACACCCCAACAAGTCTGACATGGTCTGTGTTGCAATTTTATTTGATTATTTACATCAACACATGGCGTGAGCCTTTTACATGTTATCCAGCACTATAACAAATAACAAACACAAACAGACGCAATAGTCAAAAATACATTTTTGTATAAATTTGGAGTAATTTACAGTAGGTAAACAAAAAAACAATAGAAGTCAATAAGAAACAATAGGTTTACGATAAATAAATTACATTAATTAGGTATGTCAATACAAACAAGCATGAATATGTTAAATAAATAAAATAATAATTCTAAACAAAAAAAAAACAAAGATAATATGCTATTAAGATGTTTAGATTGTCAACAAGGTTGTTCAAAACAATTTTATTATTATCTCAACAAGATAATATTATGTGCAGCAAGTTTTATGAGGTTACATTTTTTACGACAAACCCAAGAAATCAGAAAACAAATTATGGCCTTAAGTCTTTTGAGTATATTTCACGAGGTAAAGTGTTAAATAAAATAAATATCATAAATTTCATCATGTATTTTATTTACAAGTTATTATTCAAATACATATTTTTTATTTAAATATATAAATATCATGTTTGTCATTGAAAAATTAAACATCTGTATGTCCAACATAATTATAAAATAGTTAATAATATCATTATACTTTTTTTTTGTGAAAACAGGTATTTTTGTCGTATCTTATTACAAGTATAGACATTAGTAGGAATTGAATATAGTTTCTATGACGTACTTAAGTAATGTATTATTAAATTAAAAATAGGTAGGTAATTATATATCGATTTAAAATGCATGAAGAAATGCACAAAATACTATATGATAAAAATTATAAAAAAAAATCAAGTTTTACCTACCCGATAGTGCGATATCTTCCAACTAACCATATAATCAATTTCTATATTGTTTGACATTTTCAAGAGAACTAGTTATGAATGATAATTAATATACGTTCTCTTGAAAATGTTAATCGATATAATATATATTGACGAAAATACTCGAGGTTTAAAGTAAATTAAAGTGAAAAATTAACTGTGTTAATTTTTCTAATAATTGTTAACATTTGACGTATTTTTATTAAATAACTATAGTTAAAATACGGAATATTGAATTGAAGTGCAAAAATTTATAGAATATGAAATAAAAACTCTATTTACAGTATAGGGAGCGAATAATGAATATAAATCAATATTTCTTTTGTATTGATAGAATTTATTTTTTATTTATGTTTAACTATATGAATTATTGTACAGTTTTATTTATTAATTTTATAATACACCTTAATTATACAATTATATAACTTTTATAGTTTGTAACTATATTTACATCTTTCTAATAATATTATTAGTTATACCTTGACAATTAATTTGTGCTTCACAATTGATTCAAACATAGTATACTATGAGTAAGTGGATTTGATATTTAAAAAGATTATTGCAATATCAATGTGTAACATTCACTTACTTCGAGTACTGATTTTTTAAGTGTTCGTCACACTCACTAAGGATCAAGAAAACACTTGCAGAGGAATATTTTATATAAATACCACTCTAAAATTCAAGCTGTATAAATAGGTAAGTAAATAAAATAACAAAAATATATGATTATTATATTTCAAAAACATGCACAGGTTTAATTATAAGGCATTGCGTCCACTATTCTGAAACTGAATTATGGAAATGAAAAGCCACTTGAACAATATTAAGAATATTACTCAACAGACACCTTATCTGCACAACTAACACAGCGTGCAAACTCGCTTTAGTATGAATGCTTACGAATCGTCTGAGGCTGGTTTAAACGTACTTTAGCCATAGTATGTTCACCAATCCCAACAGCTCCTGTTTCAAATTATTATATTTCATTTCAGCCGTTTGAGCATAATTATTTTTGAATATATGCCTCTATAAAATTCTATGTATTGTGATCAATGTACAGTAAAGAATGAATAAATAAATAAATACATTTCAACTAACACCAACCATCTTTATGATTGTGTTCGAGGCTGTTGACAATTCTATCATTGATTGTCAACCTGAAACACTAGATGGCGCCAGAGAACGATACTATTGCTTAGACCTGTGATTTAATGTTTCATATGGTTTTTACACTTTACTGGATTTTCACACCTGCATGAGTGAAGATCTTTAATATTGTTTCCTTACGAAGATACTTGTATTAAACGCCGCCGATGAAATCATCCGTCATCCGTTTATTAGTTTTTCTAAAAACCAGCTAAACCTGTGGATCTTAAATGCAACACTTGCTCTTCTCGCATCGATTGTGTATTTAGTATTCATGTTACATAACAAAACAATTTAACATTGTTACTAATTATGGTTCGTAATTGTTAGGTACACATTGAACGCCGATAACATAAATCAAATTATTAAATCTTCATTCAAACCAAAAACAAAATTTACAATATAACTGAGACTGTTACATTACATTTTTTATATACTAGTACACATAGCTATATATAATATCTTTGAATAGAATAATAGATATAATTATAATAATAACAACTATTTGTACATCCTTATTCATATAACTAATCTTAAATTTATAAAATACATAAATAAATTTATCATATTTTATGTTACATTTTCATGATCACAGTTGAGACTTACACACAAAATTATGACAATATTATTTAAATGGGGGTAAAGAAACATTTTGAACTCTTCTATATTTATTTAACGAATGTACAAAATAATGAACTAATGTGAACGAACAATTTGATGTAACAAATTGTTAAAGAAAATAATTAGCTCATCATCGTCGTGCTAATTTAATTTAAATAGTCTGCAATTTTAAAACTTTACGTGCTATTGCGGGCAAAACTCTCAGAGACAGAATCAGATATAAATGAGATTAGGAGAATATGCAACACGGAGGACGTCGCAAGGTGGAGTAGGAAAAGGAGTGATTTTGGGGAAACTATAGATAAATAGGGTGAAGGGTTGCTCACATCTTTGTAAAGCATCAATTGATTCACGGCCTCGTGGAAGAACATTAAAGAAATTAATGGAAAAATAGCCTCTTAGTTCTTCAATAACTTTTGTGATGTGATATATTTTTTATCTTTTGAGAAGCATTTGGTTGGGTGACTAACTGGGTGTCCGTGTGTTTGACTTGTTGTTGGTGGTGATTTTTTAATGTTTTCATTGTGTTTTGAGTGTGGTTGTGTTGTATATATATGTAAATGGGATAATTTTTAGTGTCTTTGTCTAGTTGGGAAAAAAATAAAATATTTTAAACTGTACATTAAACACACGAAACTACCATATAAGACTTTGAAAAGACAACGTCGACTTATTTGGTAGTGCTCTGAATCGAAATTGAGCCCGCCACCCATCCTATCTGTGAGGTGTGCAGGGAGATATACCGAAAGCCCCGAAATTCTCTTTTATAAACCACAATGACAGCACGTGTAGGTATTGTTTAAAGATACCGAGATGAGTAGCGCGTGCTGGATACTTCCAAGCGTAAGTAGATAGAATTGTATTATTTATTGATTTAGCGGTAACGTTGTGGTAGTTTCTAAACATTATTACGAGTAGGTACGATAGAATTGTGATAGAATAGTACTATCATTACCTATGTACTTGATATGATTCTACCGACATACAACGTATAAACTATTTTGGAGTTTACATGAAAGAGTTTTGAGACCTTCGGCATGTCTCCTGGTAGCTTAATTGGACAAAGCACATCTCGCGAAAAGGATGGGTTGCGGATTCAAATCCCTTCCAGGGCGTTTGCCAAATAGGATGGCGATGTCTTTTCTATGCCTTTTATGTTGCTAAAATGCTGGTGCACAATACCATTCTGGTACCGTCACTTACGTATGCAAGCGAGACATGGACGTGGTTGAAGAAGGACGAAAGTGGAATAAATGCAGTAGAGATGCGATCGTTGAGAAGAATGGTTGGTAAAACGCTGCGTGATAGAGTGAAGAATGAGGATATTAGAAGAATGAGCGGATGCAAGAAGAGTGTTGTGGACAGAATGCGCGTGAATAAACTACGGTGGTTTGGGCATGTTGAACGAATGAACGAGGTAAGAATGACAAAGAGGATATACTTATCTGAAAGAAAGGGTGTGAGGAAACGCGGGCGTCCGAGAACCACGTGGCTTGATCACGTGGATCAAATTCTCAAGGACGGCCGCGTGTTGAGTAAGAGGAACCGACGTGCGTGTATGAGGAACTGTATGAATGTGGAGGAAGCGAAGGAAGTGTGTAAAGATAGATCTGTTTGGCGTTCCGTTCTCTCTGCCTACCCCACTTGGGACACGGCGTGAGGGTATAGTATAGTATAGTATAGTATGAAACCTCATACAATGGTTATTTGTAAAAATTACATCGATTAAATTTCAAACTGTTTTGAAAGTTTACGCAAGGCATAGCAGGTACACATTTATTATTAAGTATGTTTGAAATACGGCGTCTTTGAAAGGTACATTGCATTAAATTTTACCTTTTAACATGTATAGATAATTCACACAGACCGAGCTAATCCCAAACTAAGATATGAATCTTGTATTATGGGTACTAATACGACGATACACGTATATACAATGCACTGAACACATATACATGTAACACCCAGACCCAGGACAATTTGAAAAAGGTCATTCTTCATTTTGCCCTGGCCGGGAATTCAATCCGGGACCTCGTGTCTCAGAGGAAAGTGCGTTAGCCTCCGCGCCACATCGTTCGTCAACTATTTATCAAATTGATAGAATGAAGTCCTGAAATATTTTCAAAAATATTTTCATATATACAATGCATATTACATAATATAGTTTAACAGTATTTCATACCCCATGCCGATACATATATTATAAGAAAAGTTGAAATGAGTTACTCCACCACCAACGAGAAGATCAAAACTTTTTATTATGTTCTTCATTATTCAATATTGTTTGAAGTTTATCGTAGACCTAAGACGTTCTTCTTATTTGACATACATTTTACGACATATGTATGAAAATAAACTTTTTCTTATTGGCTACTATAATATTATTATACGTCGCTTATGTAATAATCATAAACATCTGATTAAGAAGAAAAAAGAGAAACATTTTATGACAGAAATACTAAGAAAGAAGAACAAAGGCCTTAACATTTATTACAAACATATTACATTATCTTATATTATGTATATATTTATGATTAGTGAATAACTCAGTTAAGGTCAATGCCAAAAGAATTTATTTCTGTAAGAAAATATATAAAATTTGTTGGTTTTGTTTATAGGTATGCTATTAAATATTTACTTGAATATATGTGACAGAATTATTTGTACATTCTTTAAGTGGTCATTGATGGTAATTTTAACGGATTTTCTTAATGGTACATTCTTAATTTGTGCTCTTTTTTAAAACCATCAACTACCCTCATTTATTAACATCCTCTCGCTATCTGTTACCCGAGCTTATTGGTTTCTTTTGAACCTTTTTTCATTGGAAAACATTAATATTGTCAATCCGCCAAATGAGTTCAATACACCATTCACACTTTGGTAGCTCCATTCGCTTTTATTTCGTAATTCTGAGCAACGATTTTGATCGGAACTTCGACACATTCTTCAAGGGCTAATGACTCTTTTCTTTGCCTGGCATGATATGAATCACGATTGTGTAAATTCATACTTCTTGATCTGATCATCTCTGTTTTAACGGAATCGACACTTTGAGTTGAAAAATGTCTTTGGGTAAACCTTTCCCTTCGTATAGCTGAAATGTTAACACTTTTGAGTCTATTAACTTCGTCAGCTTTGTAAGAATAAGCGTAGCAGGAATTATATTTGTCGTATCGCAGAGGCCCACAACAGGACTTGGAAGTTATTATTGCTTTGAATCCCGCCCTAAATTTTCGATTGAAGAAAGCATATATAACCGGATTGATGCAGGAGTTAGAAGCTCCAAGCCACTGTATAACGGGAATTAGAATTGTCAAAATACTGTCTTCTTTACTGAAGTCTGCCGATGAGCTGAACTTGATAAAACAGAAGAGAATGTAGAAGGGAAGCCAAGAAACGGCGAATGTTATTATTACGACTAGGAGCATCTTCAGTACCTGGAAGTAGAAAAAGAAAATAATTATATAATATCTACAATCAATAATTTAATATGACATATGCTTTTTTCACTAAATAAACGTCTCAGTAGCTAACACTATTTTATTTTCAAACTGTACGTAGAATTTACTGAATTTATATACTTAGTACTACGAAATACGTTGAAATGAGAATGGGATAAATATTTGTTTTAGAAAATTCAATCTAGGAGGGTAATAATGTATAAAATCAAAATACAATTTTGTTTTAAGCGTACCTACCTACATATATGCAAAAGCAATTTATTTTTGAGTAGATCGCGCAGAGGTGGGTACACATATTATATCTTAATGCTTTGTATCTGACTGATGCTTCTGGGAATATTTGTACAGGTACCTACCTATATAATAATACCTTGTAAGGGGTAAGGAAATTGAAGAATTTTTAAAATGAAAACAATAGATGTTTTATATAAAGTCATCAATCTTTTCCAGTCATAAGAAGAATAATAATAATAACTATATTTCATAAATTTTCAAGTCGACTGAAATCCTTTAAAAGAGAGAATTTATGATCGCTAAAAATGTTTAAATCCTACTACATCTGAGAGATGAATGTCTATGGAACCATCTGTTTTTTAACTTTTACCAATAAAAAAACTTTTTCACGTTCGTCGATGAAAAATGTGAAAAAATATCCGTCTTGCAGGATTACAATAAAAATATTCTATTTTAATTCTTTGGTCATATCGAACTCTAAAAATGTGACGTAGAACTTAATTTTATACCTTTTGTTTTATAACAAATATTTTTTTATTTAAGGTAAGTGTGAAGTAAGTTTATTTGAATCGTGACAAATTTATTGCGCTATGAAATTTCCTAAAATGATGTAATGCTTTGATCTAAGTCATGGGTGGCCAACTATTTCAGCAACCGAGCCGAATTTCAGAAATAAGATTTCCTATCGGGCCATACAACAATTTACTCCATATATGGAACATTTTATAATTTTACTTCACCTTACAATTTCTACCCCCCCGTCGCCAAATTTTCAAAATGGTATAGGAATTTGAAATGTTTCAAAACTCCTCGGTTTTCTTTAAGAATATTTTCTCAAAATACCTCTTTCTAAAAAGTAACGGATACTTGTACCGACTGTTATTAAAAAAAGTGTGGAATGCTTCGCGGGCCGCACGTAGACACCCAACGGGCCGCATGTGGCCGGGTTGGCCACCCTTGATATAAATCATAGGTACAGAATTACATACAATGGGGAATGAAATTTTCTTTACCTTAAATTTACTTCTGTTGATAATAATCTGTCCGCACATCTCTCCAGGTATTCTTCTAAGAGCAACCCTTCTCCAGATTTGAATGTAGCAGCCTGATATGACGAACAAGGGCAGGAGGTAGCAAATGATAAGGTTGGCTAGGACAAAGTAGAGTTTCTCCGCCTCTACGCTAGGCCAAAGCTCAGTGCAGAGCTGAAAAATATAAATAAAGCATTTGGGTATAATTTAAACTTATTTACAACAATAGAAACTGACTAATGTCAATACGTTGAAAGTTACGCCCAAAAATAATTAGCAACAAATTGGTTTTCTCGTGCATGTGTTAGAATTATTAAGATATAGGGAATATCTTAATTTTTTTTTGACTAATACGAGATGTATAAAAGAAATATTTATAAATAAATATTATGATTTTGAAATGTATTTGTATTCATGGACTTAAATATTATTATCTAATATTTACTTATATAAGTTTAAAAGTAGATAGTGTTTCATTGATAGTGCATACATAATAATATATCATCTCAATAAATATAATAATAAATAGACTGTGGCTTAATAAAAGTTTTACAAAAGAGAGTGTTTAAAATAAATACAAGTATAAAAGGCTCGATTTAAATACGCCTATAACGTAGAACGTGTAAAGGTCCGAAGTGTTTCATATAAATAATGTTGTGAATTTACGTTTTTTATCCCTAGGACGGTGAATACACTATTTTGAATGTTTGCAAAATTTGCAAAAAGGGCATTTTCAATTATTTTTCCGGAACGTTTATTATAAAAATACGCATTTTTTACAAAATGTAGAAATACGCATTTAAAATATTTCATATCTGTTTATAAAAAAATATTTTGTAATTAAATTTTAATTCAAAAGCATTTTTTGTTCTTATGATCTATTTATTTAATAATTTACTTGATTGCAGGTGGATGTACTGCAATAAAAATAGGAAAAGATAGTAAATTTACTCACATCTAATGAAACGAAATTGTTCAATATTCATTCATTAATATGAACTTTTTTTTATAAAAGTAACTATAAAGTACAAGTAGCACCAATTTTCAAATCTTTTGTAAATATAGTTGACAGAAACGTCCACAGCTGAATGCAAAGAAAAACAATAATTTTTCTCTACGTAAAGAATAATTAACTTAGCGGTGGTATGTAGTATTGTGAATTTGTTAAAATATGTTAATTGTTTTGTAACTTTTATTTAATTTGGGTAGAAATTTTTATTTATTTTCTTCAATCTTGAAAAAAAAAAACAGGAGAAAAAACGAGGATAAACCTTTAACATGTTATGTGATTCTGAAATTTAGAGTACATAAATTTATGAGCAAAATTTAAAAAAATATATATAAAAAACTACGATCCGATATTTCTCCAGGATTTCACGGTCCTTATCATGTTGTCTGGTTATCAGGATCTCCTTATCGAAGGTGATTTTGGCTCAAGCTTTCGGGGAGCGTGTTGTCGCCAAATCAAAAAATTTAAAGACTTGAAAATAGCGAGATTGTTGTCTGGTTATCATGGAGATCCTGATAACTAAACAACAAGCTTCAGTCTGGTATAATTTCCTGGTAACTGAAATAAAATTTATAGTATAAAATAAATTCACAAAAGCTAGCAATTTTACAAAATTTATTATTTATCGAAGCAAGAAATAAATAAAAACTCTCGTGTCAAATTGTAAAGTTTGTCTTATCTCAAGGATATAAATTTGAATTGGAACTAAAGTATTCAAATTTAGTATCACATATTGAACATTAAAATAATATACGTATGGCAGTACTGAGTAGGTACTATGTATGATGTAGATATACCACAGCACTCGTAAAAGTACCAGGACGGTACCGGTACAACTTGTTCTGATAGTTTGACTGATTTATTGGTCCTGTGTCCTTCGACCGTTCTCCACGTTTCCGGCCAAGGATCTTTCTTCTGTTTGCAGTTCTTCGAAACCAATATCAAGTTAAATTATTCTACTCTTATCTCAGAGTAGGGAAAAAAATGTTCTTAGAAATATAGAAAACATCGAATTATTAGTTTTTAAATATGTAGGCTCTGTACCCATTTGTGGATGATTGTGTAAAATTGTGTAAGTAGGTACTACATTTTATATGATTCAGATTTACGTAAAAGGAATGTAAAATCAAAAATATTATTGTTGTAAGAGTGTTCAGTTTCAATTTGATAAATACGTTAACTTGTTCAGTTTATTGTTACTGTTGATAGTATTAATTTTTATTTAAAGAAAACCGTAAAATCGTAAAAAAAGTTTTAAATTTGTATAAAGATATTGTGTTACTGTATTATTCTCTAATGCAAGCTTTTCGAAAAAGTACAAGCTTTTTTTTATTTTTGATATTCAAATCGATAATCAAATATTTCTTCATGATCATTTTTGCATTACTTTCGAAAGATAAAGAAAATATGAAATTTCATATAAAGAGTTAAGAGAAGTATGTTGAAGTAAGGCAACGAAATGGCAATGGATTTTTATCTTATTTATCGATGTAGGATGTAGGTATAACACGTCAGTTCTTCTCTATGTCTATTTTGAGGTTTAAAAAAACGAGCATCGTAATAGTTGGGATATTTCGGATGCAAATCTTTCCTGTAAGCTTTGTATATAGGTAAATCCTGATAGAATGCGGACATGGAGAAATATCTGAATTCATTCTTATCTGCTTTCTACTAGGTGTATGCTAGTACATACATACATAGAATACATACATACACCCATACATAATTTGTGTATATGATATGTATTCATTAACATTTATGTTTGTAATCGACCATTGACTACGCCAAAATATTTTTAACAAATTTTTCTGAAACAAGAACGTTCCCTAATATTTTTGACACTCTTTCAATTTACATATTTACCATGACATTCTTTTGCTTTTTTTATCAAAATCAAATTATTCACGTGTTCAGGCAAATTGTCTATTTAAAAATATTTTGATTCTCTACTTTTTTGTGGATCAAAAGGCGACTCTGGAGTCTGAGAAGAATCATATAAAAAAGTGGGCGGACGACATTATTCGATGTCACGGTTTGAACATAGATACAGGGAGCACAAAAGCATGACGATTGAAAGAGATTGGGATCGTGAAAATTATATACAACAATGAAGAGTAGCTAATTATATTTAGAGAGACATAATTTTTTTTTCTTTTCGGCAAGGCACCCGACATCGAGTGAATTATGAAAGAGAGACATAATTATGCATGAGAAGAAATGTTTCAAATCACATTTTCTGAATGAATCCCTGGTAAGTATTAGAATATGTTCAGATCAAGCAATAGCATAGGTCTTGATAATTTCGATGACACGTTATGAATTCTATAGGATGTACAAGCGCTATTACGTGTATGTAGCAGGAAAATGCGAGCCAGCAATATCAAGTTCAAGGGTTGTTACTAAGCGGAGTGAAAAGTAGAAACTAGAAAATAAATACATAGGACATAGTTTCATAGAACATATTATTATGTATAAAGATAACAGAAAAAATATTGCATAAATATAAGAAAGATATTGGTTTCCATATTATTTTGTATTTCTAAAATGAAAACTATTCTTACGACAAGGCTTTAGTTGTATTTATGAATCACACGTCTGTTCATATTCTACATAATGCAATATTTAAAATATTGTTAAGAACCTTTGCCTCCGAAACAATAGATCTCCAAACCTTTCTATCCTGAGCAATGGACTGCCAGTCGTCTTTAGCATTTAGCTCCTCTAGATCTCGGTTGATGTTATCTAACAATCTTTGTCTTGGTCTGCCTAACGGTCTCCTGCCCTCGGATATACCTTGCAGAATACCTTTATTCGCCCTTTCTTCTCCGGATCTAACGACGTGGCCAATCCATGCCAATATTCGGAATCTGATCTTACTTGTGATGAAAGGTTGTTTAGTTGTGGAGCGAATTTCTTCATTACTTTTAAGCCTCCAGGTTCCTTCTGCAATACCTGGTCGTGGACCCAATATTTTTCTTATAATCCTATTTTCAAAAGACAGAAGTCTTTGTTGGTCTTTTAGGGTCATACACCAGGATTCCAAACCATAGATGACCACTGGTTTAATGAGGCTATTGTATACATATTATTATGTAAAGTTTCACCCTTCTGGACAAGGACTTAGTTGTTAGGAGATTGTTCAAGGCCGCCGCTGCTCTCATGAAACTCTGTATTCTAGATGTTATTTCTACACTCATTTCATTAGTGTTTGTGAGAATGCTACCCAGATAATTATGTAAATTTCTGCACTTCTTCCATACTGTCTTCACCAAAAGTAATATGTCCGTATGGTGGTGTTCTGAAATAGTTGAGTTTGGACAAGTAAAGAAACTTTGTTTTGTCAACATTGATTTTCAATCCCATTGTGGCTGCGCGACTTTTGATTGTCGAGTACATCTCTTCCAGTTCGTGGTGATTACTAGCTACCAATGCCAAATCATCTGCATATCCAAAGATCTTATTATTTACTCCCAAATGGATTCCACCTGATATGTTATAATACTCAGAATAAAAGCCAGTTACCTAAAATGCCTTAATTATATCAGGCTTTATAAAAAAATAAAATAATAATATGTTGACAATTATCTTCAAGTTTTTGTCCTTTCTTTTTATAAACCCATGAAATGATTGCACTCCATTAAACATCGCGAAGTACACAAGTTTTTCAGCCATTAATTTTATTAACAATATAAAGAATTAGGATTGGGGCACGGCAGGAGATATTTAATTTGATTATTTATGGGAAAAAGACATGGATTTTTAACCTCGATTAAGCTGAGTGTCATCTCCATTAGTTCCACGAATTAACTTTAACAATGATAAAACGTAAATTCCAGGAATATCAGATGATACTTGATTTAACTTAATTTTGCTGTGCTACTAAGCATATTTTTACCTTAAGTATTTAACTCGTAAATTTTCAAAATTCATTTAAAAATAACCACTTTCTTTTGCTTGCTTATAATCCTCTTAAACTTGCCTGTTTTAAATTTTGAATAAAAAAATATAACTTCATCATTATATTTTTTATGTACGTAAAAACCTAATCGAAATTTGTAATCAAAACCTAAGAAGTTAATCGAAGTAGGCAGGTTTACCTTTTCTAATCTATGTAGTGTCTAGATTTCGTTTGACAATATGTATAAGTAATTTTGACAATTGTGTACTTTGAGCTGTAGATTAATTTCCGCTATCCAACCGCGGAAACGTAAGTCATTTAACACCATTAATGAGATTATGTTTTTCGTTTGTAAATAAGAGGGGGAAAATTACTTATTACACAAGTTTATATCCAAATACGATGATGATAAGAAAAGAAAAAAAAGCTGCACACACACTTTACATACTTTCTAATAAACTTTTGCTGGATTGGCAGATAAAATCAAGATTGTTAATCGTAGGTTTAAGCCATAAGTTCTGAATGCTTTGCTTTCTTTCAGACCTTAAAGTTTTTATATTTAGTCAACCTAAATACGCAGCCAACTGAATTATTACATTTTTTTCAATATTTTTTTTCTTAATCAACCGGGATAGAAATAACAATATATAAATAAACATTAGCTCTGTTGATATGTTAGTCCATATTATTGTTTTTTTTTTTTTGTATTTTCAAAGCTTTTTGAATTCGATAAAAATATGTGCGCGAAATCTGTTTTTTCTACCCATATCATTTCCATACATTATTACATTCAACGAAAATGAATCTCCGCTCTTCTCTACACATTATGCTCTATTTGTATGTATTTGATATGATCGATTCTGGTTTTATTTTATTTTCGACGTTTTTTACGAGATTCACGGAATACCATTTGTGAAAGAAATTTATTCGACAATCTCGTTGTGAATTTTAAAAACGTATTGCTAAATCGATGTATTAATTTTATTTTATTAAACGTTTTAATACAATTAGCATAAAATACTAGATATTGAAACATTGAAAATCTTTTATATTTGTTTTTTTTTTTTATTACTAAATTTAATAATAATGCTAATCTTCGATAAAACTCAGACATTTTGAGAATATTCATGACAGAATCTATAAATATTTGCATTGCATTTTGTATGTTTCCTTGTATTTTAGGGTCATAAATAATTAACTTAATGATAAATCTATATACATACCATCACGGCATTTCTCACAAGTGAGGAAGCCAGCGGACTAACTGCCTTTAATAAACATACATGTTATCCTCTTCGTACCAATAAAAGGTAAGACATGCAGGACGAGTGGCACATCCCATCGCAGAACTAAGGATGATAAATGTCTTAAACTTATAGTTTACGAGAACTTAATACCATATAGATCTATCTTTACATATACCTACTTCTTTCGCTTCTACATTCATACAATTTCTCATGCACGCACGCTGGTTCCTCTTACTCAACACACAGCCGTACTTGAGAATTCGATCCACGTGATCAAGCCACGTGGTTCTCGGACGTCCGCGTTTCCTCACACCCCTTCTTTTAGACAAGCATATTATCCTCTTTGTCATTCTTTACTCGTTAATTCGTTCAACATGTCCAAACCACGCGATTGACTAAGACAATTAACTAAGAAATTAATTAAGACAGTTAACGTCTACAAATCAGTGATGAGGCATGCCACCCATCCTGAATGTCTTATTTTTTCAACAATTGGCTGAGGACGACATCCATACAATCTACATTTCAATAAATTTTATTCCCGCACGTAACTCATGTATAATAATATGCAATTTACCTATTTATTTTTATAATTTCTTAATTTTACCAGTAGTTTATTTTTATAGTCAGATCATGGCAAATGTTCTGAGAAGGTTCAAAGTGTCTATTGTTTTATTCAAACTGGCTTAATTTACTCGGATTATCTTAATGCATAACCTACAATTAATATAATTACAAGCTTTGGTAGGTACCTACCTACCTCTACATACCTACCTCTTACAGGACACTCGAAAACTAACAGAAAAGAGTGGGAGACCTATTCATTGTCGGCGAAAAGTAATAAGCCTCCCTTCTCTTGCTTTATGGCAAACGACCCGAATTCGAGTGAATTTTGCCTAAAATATTTCACATAAGGTGTACGTTGTAGATTCATATGGCAGATCATCACAAAAATAGCTTTATAATAAAATTTATTATAAAGCTTATTTAATAAGATAGGGGTAACAGCGCCAAAATGAGTTTCAAATGTAGAAACAAGTGCAAAACAAGGACAGCGCGGTCAATGCCCTCACAAAATAAAAACAACTTTAGAAGTAAACAACACACAGGGCCGCTGTCGAGAGTAAAAATGTTGATGTTTACTGAATAATATAATTTTAATAATGTAATAATAGTTAACTTAATAATATAATTTAAATATTACAATAGTTCACCGTATAATATAATTTTAGTAATACATGAGTAACCCGTCAAAATTTTCACATATCATATATTTTATCATATTTTTAAGTGATTGAATTAATGTGGCGCAAAATTCTTAGAATATATGAATAAATTTGTAATTTGACAAAAGAGAGCGATTGAAAAATACGTGGTCCAGGAATAAAGCTGTAAAATACATTTATTAATAAAGTATAGTCTATATTACACGCTCTTTTATGTTATATTACATCTCAAATGTTCGTAGATATCTATGATCTTAACATTCAACCTATGTAATTTTATACTATACAGCTTCCGTGTTTTATATCTCTTTGAAAAAAAAATATATTGCTAAAGTCACCAGAGTGGTGAAGTATTGAGTCAAGTTTATTTGCTGTCGTAACAATTATAAATATAATTTAATTTAAACTATTCTTCTCTTTAAAAACATCGAGCATCTTAGCATCAAACTCCGAAAAATATAATAATAAATAAAAAATATAATAATAGAGAATGATCTCCGTTTGCTTTTATTTGATCTCTTATTTGTTCTTATATTTATTCTCCATCACTTTTATTGTTTTTGTATCTGTTTATTATCTATCCTTGTAACATATTTCTCTGTTATTTTTCTATCAATATGTACCTACAATGTGCATGCGTATAATCTATATTTGTTATATATTTATAATGGTGTCTATTCATTTAACAGTGTACTTCTTACTAATTACCTTCGATCAATCTTTATGTTAATATTATACATGTTATCAATGGTAATAATATCTATTTGTTTAACATTTTCTATCCATTACTCTTATATCTTGTATTATTTTTTATCTATCCTAATTACACATTTTTCTAAGATATATGAAGTGTATTGGTTAAACTTAAAATAACTCAAGTTTCATAGATTTTTGTTCCTTGTTTATCAAGCGTTTTGATGTTGTTTTTAGACAAAGAATCTTCTTCCAACAATTCTTAACTATCTGACTAATTCATTATTCTTTATTCTAGTGTTTTTGTTAAGAGTAAATTAACATAAATTTAATATACTTAAATTAACATAAATTTAACACATATTTTATGCTAATTTATAATTTTTATTTTTTTATACCAAATAAATATCCATAAAATCTATCAGAGCGTAATTTTTCTTTATTTCATTCGAAAGCTTCGTCAACTTTTGTCAGTATCCCATGTAGTTTTTATTCTTGATTTTACTTGTAAATTATATGTATAAATTCAGTTAGTGTAAGGCTTATTAATAATTCTTAAGTTTTAATTTCAGCAGGGTTACTCTTGACACAATTTAAATAAGATCTGTCTTATCTTGATCTTTACCTTATGATGCGCGAAATGACTATAGTAAAAATACGTGCATGCCAAACCCGCGGAAGATTAATATCGTATTTAGATTGTCAAGAGTAACCCTGCAGGTGCTCACCAAACTTCGCCTTTAAGTACACACAATAATTATATTAATTTTTATTTTTATTTACATACCTGTGCATCGCTTACATTCCCTCCAATAGGATAAAGAGTGAAGACGATAATGGACGGGAAATTGATACTCAGAGCAAAGAGCCATATGATGGAGACAATAAGTCTACAGGCCTTGTATGTTATGGGGCCTGACATAGGAGCACTGATGGCTTTACACCGCTCAAGTGAAATGGCCATCAAAGTGTTGATAGACGCTGAGACGGAGACACCTTGAAGATAGGAAACCATCTTGCAGATCTCACGACCCAGCACCCATGCTGAAAAAAGAAAGACACATACTTAGTTATTTTTAATTATCTCAAGTAATGCAATAACTATCTACATTAAACTCTATACTGCCTTTGAACGATAAAGAAAAAATAAGGTCTTTTTATGGTAGAAAAAACAGTGTATTTAGTTTCGAGTGTTTAAAATATTGATGAGTAGATATGAAATTGATTGTTGGGCTTTAATTTTTATATATAACTAGTTGACCCAGCAAACTTCGTACCGCTTAACAATGAAATAGTGATTAATATTATTTTTAATCTTTTTACAAACTCCCGAGGTTCCTAAACTTTATTTCTCATAGACTACTTTCAAAAAATTGCTGGTTCCGGTAGACCCCCTGTATTTCTACCCTTCCCCTGTCACTAAATTTTCGAAATGGTATAGGAATTTGAAATAATTCAAAAACTTCTCGGTTTTCTTACCGAGTATTTTCTCACAGTACCTTTTTCTTCTATGTAACGGGTATTTGTACCGAATATTGTTTACTTTAAAAATATTACGCGTTAAAATTTCTACCCCCCCGTTGCCGAATTTTCAAAATGGTATAGGAATTTGAAATAATTCAATAACTCCTCGGTTTTCTTAAAGAATATTTTCTCACAGTTCCTTTTTCTACAATGTACTGGGTATTTGTACCGACTATTGTTTATGTCAATAACTGTGGGCCTAGTCAAAACACATTTTAGCGTTACGTTTCGTTTCGTTTTCGTTCGAATGTAGACGACGTTGCGAGAACGTGTCAATTTTCGTAGCTGAAATACACAAGTAGCTCGAAAATCCGATACTTTAACTATGGATTCGTGGACCCCCACTTACGGCTCGTGCACCCCCAATTTTAGTCACGCCATCGTAGACCCCCGTCGAGTCTCCCGTGGATCTCTGGGGATCCACCTGGACCACTTTGGGAATCACTGGTATTATAGTGTAAAAAAAATAATATTCATTTATGTTGAATAACTATATTTAACTCATATTTGTTTATAAATTATATGCTGTACTATAATTATGTAGGTACTAATTTATTTTTTAGGTAAATACCTATTCATTTTATATTTATAAAAATTCTTTCCATGATTTTTTCAAAATTGAAATTTCAGAACCAAAGATGTTAAATTGCATGGATAACGATTCTAATTTGAAAATGTATACAAAATTATTCCATAAAAATCTATGAAAAAACTTCATCGTTGATTTTGTATTTGTTTATCCATATTATTTGTGTGGCTGGTACCGTCACTTACGTATTCTGGTACCGTCACTTACGTATGCAAGCGAGACATGGACGTGGCTGAAGAAGGACGAAAGTGGAATAAATGCAGTGGAGATGCGATCGTTAAGAAGAATGGTTGGTAAAACGCTGCGTGATAGAGTGAAGAATGAGGATATTAGAAGAATGAGCGGATGCAAGAAGAGTGTTGTGGACAGAATGCGCGTGAATAAACTACGGTGGTTTGGACACGTTGAACGAATGAACGAGGTAAGAATGACAAAGAGGATATACTTGTCTGAAAGAAAAGGTGTGAGGAAGCGCGGACGTCCGAGAACCACGTGGCTTGATCACGTGGATCAAATTCTCAAGGACGGCCGCGTGTTGAGTAAGAGGAATCGACGTGCATGTATGAGAAACTGTATGAATGTGGAGGAAGCGAAGGAAGTGTGTAAAGATAGATCTGTGTGGCGTTCCGTTCTCTCTGCCTACCCCACTTGGGATACGGCGTGAGGGTATAGTATAGTATAGTATAGTATAGTATTTGTGTGACAGCGGAACTATCATACAAACGGCATTTTCATACAAAAGTACAATCCAAATTTCCGACTATTCTGTTAGATTTTACAAAAATTTTCTTTCACATAAATTATTTAGGTCTCCTGATAATTACAAACATAACAAAAAAACAATTAGCCAAGTTGGTTCAGCTGTTCTCAAGTTATGGAGTGACATACATGGTCAATCCATTTTTATTTATAAGATTTCAAATTAAGAAATACTCATAAAGTTTCTGTATTGAAACAATTAAAATGGAATTTGATGGTTACTTAAAATTAATGACTCATTTTTTTTCTTTTATTTAGATCGATGCATTTGAAATGTGGTGCTGGAAGAGATTGCTCAAAATACATTGGACCACATAGAACCAATGAGTCCAGACCAGTCCTCAGGGAGTTAAACATTTCCACATGAATCTCAATTATATGCAGACAGTGCGTTCTGTGAAATTTTGGACATATTGCGAGAAGGGTGCCTGAGAACCTGGAAAGAGTAATAATAACTGGGATTATAGAAGGGAGGCGTGGAAGGGGCCGAGTATCAGCAAGATGGAGCGACCATATAAAAGAGGTGGCCTCAATCTAGTAATTATCTTCTTGCAGTTCCACTTTACCGGTCAGCTCCTATAGGTAATTGTATGTGTAGTTTTTCAGTTTATCCTATTAGGTTATAAAAATAAGTAAATCCTCGATAAATTTCTTATCTAAGAAAGAAAAAATATCTGATACAGATAGATAGTAGTTTGGAGTTTCTCTTAATCCCCTGAGGGGTTTCGAGTGAGGATTCGCTACTTGCCTTGTTCTCCTACTTGTTGTATTGTAGTTTGGTTATTGTTCTTTGGGAAAGTAATTTGAAAGTCAAGGAACCTATGAGACAGTGCGGCGCATACGTGATCTCACGATTGTCCTCTTTATTCTACGCACTTCTGAATAGTAATGTCAATCCAGTCTTACTCGTTATTAAATACCCGTTACTTTTTTTAAATCGGTATATCCGGTACTATTATACTACCTCAGAACAGATTTATGATTTTAGCGAGTCAGTAAATTCCGATTTTTAGGTACCTAGTTAGGTATATTAGTTTTGGAAATAATTCAATTATAAAAAAAATTATTCGTAATATTTTTGGCAATGTTATATGATTCCACTATACCTATTATTTTTTGAAGCCATGTTACCGATTCTAGAACACTAAGTCGAGTTGATCATCATAACAAGTAACGTAATGCTACTGTGTTATGAAAGTCATATGAAGTGGAAACAATGAGAATAGATTTTTTTGTAGTAACTTTTAGAGAGTAGATTTTTGAAGTAACAGTTGATACCCGTTATTAGTTACCTAGCTATTAGTGCTTGAATTACCTGTTTGTACCGGGTATGGAAAAAACGAACACGTCTTTATTTTATCTACGCATGTAGGTACTTATTGATATAATCGTGCAAATTTTTGGTCAATCAGCGATATTATTATTTCTCTTTATATTTTATGACGGGATTCCTAAAGGAATTCCGGTAAGTAGAGTAACCTACTCATTATAATTGTTTTAAATATAAGTGAAATATGTAGACAGCAATAACTTATCTGTGCCACCAATATTTTATTTATTCTACTAACCTATTATTACGTTTTTTCTGAAATATGTTTCTAGATGTGGTGTGTTATGGTGTGTACTTAGTTATACTGAGAGATAGCACGTCGCTTTCAGTATTATTGTCGCATATGTACATATTTATTCCCATACGCCGTGTCCCAAGTGGGGTAGGCAAATATAACGGAACGCCAAATAGATCTATTTTTACACAAAATTGTTTTTAAAAAGATATATCTGGGTTTTGTTATAAACCCAAAGACAACCTTATACACTTTTCACAGTAAGCTTAAAGCTTGTGTCGTGAAAGGGGAATTTGCCGGCACCTGGGATCGAACCACGGTCCCCTTGTTCACGAGGCCGAGACTCTACCTCCAGGCTACCGACGAACTCGATTTAAAATAGTGATGTTTTTATTTCTAGTTGATAATATTATTATTATTTTTATTGAATTTTATCATAATATCCCAATTTATTATTATTTTAATTATATAGTTTGTATGTACTGGTGCACCTTTTATGTACCTAGATATTAAT
Source organism: Athripsodes cinereus (assembly GCA_947579605.1). Taxonomy (NCBI): domain Eukaryota; kingdom Metazoa; phylum Arthropoda; class Insecta; order Trichoptera; family Leptoceridae; genus Athripsodes; species Athripsodes cinereus. The sequence continues at coordinate 6,337,496 of OX388308.1, read as the reverse complement.
TTATATTTATGTAGTGTTTATACTGCATAGTGTGTATCCCTAATATAATAATAATAATCTTTATTCTATAAAATATTTAAACAAAAATAATGAGATAACAACATGGTATATACAAATATTTTGCACAATGGGCGAGTTTATACGTATACACTTGTATAATATGTTTGTATGAAGTTGACATTAGTTAAATATTTCCTCTCCTTCTCTACGTGTCCCGTCGGGTGCCCCTGACGTTAACGACCACCTGGAAAAATCCTTCCTGTTCTGGACAACACGAAACAGCTCTTCCACTCCTAAAACCCCGGTCCACTCCCGAATGTTGTGGAGCCAGGAAAGCCACCTTCTTCCAGCCCTTCTTCAGCCCATCTTCCCTTCTATGACCAGTTTTAGGATGCCATATTTTTATCCCCTCATTATGTGACCAAAAATGAACTTTTACGGAGCTTGAACAATTCTCAATAATTAAACTATAGTCAAATATTTAATTATTGTAAAAAATATGTTTAAACCTTACTAATGTAAAAGGTTTAAATCCGTTGATGATAGAAATAAATAAATTACTGTACTTAAGATGAACCTATGTAGTTTTGTGGTGAAGAAAAAACTTTGATGTTTATTTCACTGCTTCTAATTTCATTGAAAGACATTCAGGAAGGGAAATATCTGGAAAAAGTGTCCTCATAATAATACGATTTAGGTACCTTGTATGTTTCGTCCTATTGTTGTAGATTAAAATAGAATAAATAGTATACCTCTTACATTTTACATCTTAAATTCGGCGATGAGGTTTGCCACCCATCCTGAATGTCTTAATTTTATATTGGCACGGAGAAGACAGCTTGCATGTTTTATACGCAGCTGGTCTGCTGGCTACCCCACTTGTGGGATATGCCGTGATGGTATAGTAGTATAGTAGTAGTAGTATACCTACATTAAAAAAAAATCACTTCAATATATACAAAGGATTATGAATAATAAAACGCTTACATATAAAAAGAAAAATATTTAAATTAGTTTATTGTATCTACTAATACAAAAGCGTATAAATGCATGCAAGCTCAAGTCGATGGAGCGACAAATAAGATCTATCGTGCAGTGCATTGTTGTCACCTGTTTGCACGTAGGTACATACCTATAATATCTAAACGGACGGTTCTGTAAGATATTTATTTTATTTATCAACTTTACATGGCGTGAGCCTTTTACATGTTAAACATATTATAGCAAAGACAAAAACAATAAAATAAGAGTTAACAGCTGCAGGTACAAACTTATAAAACAAACATTAAGATGTAAAAAAATTAATAGTTACTTGCACAAAACATCAATAGTAATAAAATAAAATGATCATATTAAATTATAAAGAGTAAAGGAAAAACATAATTGAGGTTGGACTTAAATATTAAGCCATTGTTGAATATAAACAATAAGAGACAAACGTCTTATATAAATTTAAATGCAAATTGAAGTTAAAATAAAATATTAAAATAAAACACTTAGTCAAAAATCATAATTAATGAAACTTATTAGAATATAAAAGTAGGTATGTCAAAAAAATCAAGTGGTTGACAAATAACACATAAAATTGTAACAGAATAGAATTTGAAATAATATCAAATACAAAATAATAATTATAATTAATATCAATGTCAATTACCAATGGATAGGTGATTGAAAAATAAATAAATTATGAGTTAATATTCAAATAGGTCAATTAATTAAAAGTCAAGCAAGATGAAAAACAACAAAAAAACAGTGACAAAAATTGATACAGTCCTTTGAAACGTAATCAGCATTGATTGCCGTTGTTAGTTACATTTGGAAAAAATAGTTTATTACGTCAGATTTATATTTTTGGAAACTGTCAGCAGCAATGTCAGTGCAGTCTCCCACTAAATTGCATGTATATTGATAGGTATTAATAAACAGGTTCGTATGAAATATTTATTATAAAGATAGCCAAATAGTGTTTTAATGTTGTACATGGACAGTTTTTGCCCTAGGCATCGGTAATTTTATAGAATTTAACTTTAAAACGATTTTTGATATATTTGGTCCTTGTTGCACATTTCGTTGCATTGTTTATTCATACAAGTGTTTTATTTTATTTGTGTTTGAAAACTGTATAATGTTACAATTATTTATTACGCGTATTATAAAAGCAAGTGCAGCGTATTAGTCAAATCACTGAATAAATAGATGAACATGATGTTATAAAATATCGAATAAACTTATTAGTAGATAATATATATGTATATATTACAATATGTATACTATATTATTATTTTATTTTTATTTTTACAATATCTAGAATCAAACAGTCGTTACACAATATGTTGACAATTAATACATTTAACATGTAGACCAGCGAAGATTCCACTCTTACCAGAAATGTCTCAGTCTTGAGGAAAAAAAAGCAAAAATTAAAATTCTCTAAAAAAGTCAAGTTAAATTTAAAAACAACGATAAAACAATACTTAAAACAATACAAAAACATAAATATATTATTCGGAGAAGATGTGCAAAGTTTCACGTAAGCCAAGCGGCATTGATGTTAGAACAATAAATTATTAGTCGATAGTAGGGCAATAGGATACTAAAGCTTCCACGTGTTTTCTGTACGTGCTTAATTATTATTGTGGCCTGAAATAAGCAGCAAAGTTTAAGATTTAAATGAATTCTTCGGGAAAAGTTTTAAATATTAACGACAACGAATTTAAGACTCAACCAGGGAAGAATAACTATCAACGGATTCATAAAATTGTATAAACTTTCTTGAGTGGCAATTTTTTTAGCAAATCAAATATTTTTTGGCAAATCAAAATAATTTAGCAGCTAAATATTACGTCTGAACGACTAAAATTTAACTTGGATCGGTTCACATAATGAATGTTTTAGTAATGAAATATTATTCTAGTCTGTAAACCAAGAGACTCTATTGCAAATTGAAGAGAATCAATATTTTTATATCATCAATTTTCCTCAATTGGCCTCAAACGGATTCAAGTATTAAAAATAAAGAAAATATGGATTGTTTTAATTTTTAACGATTTCATTGGAGTTATTGTCATATTACTGTTTTTTTCTGACTGTCGATACGATAATAGAAGTGTATGGTGATTAAGAAAACAGCAAAAATTCAACAAAATAATAACAACATCATTGACAGCCCTGGGTGAGTCTTGGTTGAATTTAGAAGGCTCTTCCACGTCTATCCTTTGATTTTGTCTTCCAATTCGTGATATAAAGTGTGGAAGCATCACAGTACAGTACGATTTTGCAATACCTTTTGACTATTTTTGATCTTAACTGTCTTTGGAGATCAGGACAACACCGGTTCGCAACTATTATCCTCCTCCTAATTTCATCTTGTATGTCGCTGTTATTTATAACTGTGGAGCCACATGTTGTATCGCTTTAATGCATTTTTTATATATGCATTTGAAAATCAACATTTATGCCAACAGCTATGTCAAATACGCACATAAAAATGTTAATCTGGTTTATTATAGGTTTATGCTTGGAATAGGACACATTATTGTTCACACAATATTTTTTGATAACTCATTTAGCCAATTGCAATCCAAACGAACCTAACATTCAAAGCATCCGGGCAAACCTCAAAGGTCATCAAAGCTATCTCGAAAATTCACCAAGCATCATCAAGAGATCAGAAACAACCCCGAAAAATAGCTGACCCTTGCACATCAATCATATCCTTTAACAATGACTATATGTAACAATAATATTATACATAATACGTTTGGGGTTGTTGGTTATTGTTTGTAGTATCCCTGATTGTATGTATTATGATTCTAGCCTGTTTGGTAATTTGCGACACGTTTCAGTATCTCTAATTGAATTCATTAATCTCCACACATACATACACACAGTGGCACTAACACAGTACTGCCCTCATAAACATTATTTTACGACTAAGTATTATTAGTACCTACCATTACACATGTACGTATCACGACTAGTGAACATTACCACATCTACATACGTATCACTATTCTAATAACACCTTTTTGTATTTTTGTGACATGTGCTTATATTTAGAGTTTACTAACACGATACAGGTAGATATTTGTATGTTAATTTTAACACTTAAACAACAAATTTTATTTATTTATTTATTGTTTTGAAATTAATTTTTTACATGTTTTTTTTACGTAAAAAAAAGAAACTTTATTTAAATATTGCATACTTGTGCCGAATTCATGTAGTTATTTGTATAAGTTGAAGAGGAATTCGAAGAGGAGTTGAAGAGTTGAACTGAAGATGATTCGCATAAAATGCGGCATTTTATAGTAATGTACGTATCTTAAAAATTCGATTAATATAAATACACAGAGAAGCCGATAAAGATAAATAAATTATTATTGTTACTGACAATAAGATGATTCTTACAAGGATCATTACAGCTGAAGGCCAATGCGATCAAATTTTTTTTTATTAATTATTTCTCCTTTGAAAGAGGTTCTCCGCATTAACAAGAAAATAATATTTTTTTCATTAAAACCAAAAAACAATTGAAATAAGAAACCAATTTCTCCAGTAAAACGTCAATTATAATTTCGAAATTGACAGAATTTTTATTTTCATTTTAATTTTGTATTTATTTCTTTGTAACATAGTTTTTTTAGCTACATTGTTTCGTATTTCGTAAATATCAGGATCAAAAATTCCTTAGTATCTTTAATAATATCATTCTTGAAAGATGAAATTGCAAAAAAAAATATATCTAGAAAAAAGGACCAATAAAATGTGAAGAGATCCGAGTTACTTTCCCTTTAGGTATATTTATACGAAACGTAGTTTCAGATTTTTTTCTTATATCAAAACAATAGGAGGGATAGAAAATTTAGTGTAAGGTTTATCGGTGTTAGATTTTCCCAATTTTCTACCTCATAAAATCCATTAATACGTTTTGCGAGAAGGTGTCTTTGTTCTAAACTACATACATAACATGTCCATGATACTATTAAAATACTTTTCACTATTATCAAAGTGTCAATGTTTCTTCACATAAAGTCATGTTCGGTCATGTAATAAAATAATTATTGAACAAGAATGTGAACAAAAAAGATTCATGTTCTGATCTAATGGAATGTGTCGTATGGAAAGTTAGACATTTTTCAATCATTTTGAATGACCACGTACTTATTTATCCACATTTTTACAGAAAGGAAATATCAACGTCGGCATACCATCTTAGGCTATAATATGCTATTCATAGGAATTGGACGAACGTGAAGGAACTCGGTACGATGATTACTGATTTTTTTCTAAATTACATAGATCATTTCATCGTTAAAATGTATTTTATAATATCATTTATTGGCTGTTGTAATATATTTTTTAAATGAGTAGAAAGTTTAAACTTTTATATTTCTTATTAATAAGTGAAAAAAGAAAGTGAAGGGTATCGAAACTCCAAACATTTTTTTTTTATTTCGTACTGCCAAAATTATCTGATATGCCGTTAGATCCCGCCTATTGTATGAATGTTTTTTTTAAATTTATCTTGCCTTATAACTATATTTTTGTCAAAAACTTATTTGAATATAGCTGCGTTGAACAGTTTTTGAGGAAAAAGTATACTAATTTATTCATACAACATTATTGCGAAGTGTTGTGTTCGCACACATAGGTACTATGTATTTTGTATAAATGTTAATATTTTCCATGCCATCCTTCATAATCAGAGTTTTCGCTTAAAATGTTGAAGAGTTAGAAAAACAACTGGCAGTTTATGAACCTAGTTTTAAAGTTGAAATTCAGAAAATAAGCTCAAATTATATGATGGTAATAATAAATTCCTATTAATTTTTATCGAGTATCCTTAAAATAATAAATAAATATAAAAGCGAGTTTAATTAATCTCACTTATACGAGAACATTATCAACGTGGATTTCTATAATCGGACGAACCTAAAAAAGTATCCAAAAATATATTAATTTGGTTCTTCCTTTCTCTCCATCTACCCCACTTGGAAAATGGCATGAGGATATAAATAGATAGTTCTAAAATGAAATTAATAGTTCAAAGTATGTTTTCGAATTTCCTGTTGAAGGCTGGATCTTGAAAGAATAAAGATAAGGGGTGCCGAATTACGGTACTAATGTCAAGCTAGCTTGACAAAAGCAATCGAGCATAATATAAGCATAAGTGTGAAAAATAAAGTGTTTTTGTTTTGATACAATTTAAAATATCTCAAAAAAATTCTTTCACTACCTAAAATTGTTATTGGATACAAAATTGGGAATTGATCCTGAAATTATAATTCAGTGCAGTTGTGTTGTCTATGAACGGTTTTATATGCAGAATAAATATAATATATTTACTCGAATATACAAGTAGTACAAGCTCCTGCTGTATGTATGTACGTAGTATTAGTTTGGTAGTTTTTGGTAAAGTTTTCATTATGCTTATTCGGTTCTGAATGTTGTAACCAATTCCATTATTCATGAATGTTATTCTCACTAGACAGATTGCTTCACATTATAATGTGCGACTATAACGAACTACCCATGTACTGTAACGTGCCGTGTAGGAATAATGTTTATTTTTATTTATTCTAAAATAGAGTCGTCTGGCGTCCAGTCCATCTCACCTCATCCCCCAAAGATGATATATGATGATGTATATTTAGATACATGTGAGCTATGATTGTTTATTTTACGTGTATTCTTGAAATAAGCTTTATCTATCGACGGCAGCATTTCCCGTAAGGTAGCTAACGCATTAACTGCATGCAATAGACACTCATTTTTTATATATTTTAACAGCATTTTAACGCATTAACTGCACGCAACAAAAACACGCATCATTTTTTTATATATATTAAATTTTAAAACATTAAGGATAAGTATTCACCCGAAATTTCATTACAAGGATTGAATTTATCGAATCGAATCGAAAAAATAAAATGGAATCATTGATAGTTTGATAATTGACTTAAGTTTTAAATTAAAATAATGAAAGCTTTGTTCTCTTCTTTATTTTCATGGCAAAGCTCTCAAAATCGAGCAAATTACGACTCTAATGACTTATTTGAAAATAAAAATTTGCGAGAAATAAATAAAACACTCGGCAACGACTTCAAATATGAATAAGTACAAGTAATATTTCTCGTACTAATTCACATCAAATACATATTATATAAGTTTCTATTATTTGCAGTTTTATGAGGAAAACAGATGTAATATAAAATTTAGTTTTATAGTAATTATCATTCGTTTCCATTTTCGGTTCTTTATTATTTTATAATATTCACACAATAGAAACGAATAATACCTACACACAGCACAGAAGTATAAAAATTGTAGTTCTTTCATGTTAGAATTTAAATCATATATACATACTTTTACTGAATTGTTTTCATATTGATCACTTGTGTTGCTATCCGAATATTTCATGTATCAAGTAAATCCTACTGACTGTTATATTAGAAAAAATATTCACAGATTCACAGAAACAACACAAAAAAATCAATATTTACGCTTAGGTACTTATTATATATTAATGAGTTGTAGAATTTTTGCTACAGAGAAAATGATCTGCATGATTATTACATGAAGCAGCATCACTCATATATTAGGTGCATGCCAGAAAAGGAGAGAGAGATTAGGTATTATATATTACCTAATCTCTCTCTCTTAGAGGTAGTATAATTATTACTTTAAATGCTTTACTATTACAGAACTTTTGTTTGACGAGCTTTAATAATTTGAAAATAAGTAATGTGTAAAAATGCAGGTTCTTTGTATGACAGAATCTAACTCAATTTCGCTAGTAATTTGAGGCTGTGTCTACTTGTGTCACTGTATTCAAGCAAAAATGTCATAAACATACATTTATTAATTACAATAGATAATACGATGTCAAGATATGAGAAGTCCAGACAAAGAGATGATTATATCTGACCCTTACAAGTGGATTGCTATGAGAGTTTAGTCAGTATCTTTACTACATTTCAGTTTAATCATCATATTCAAATATTCTGTATAAAGGGTCAAATTCAATTGTTCAACTCTAACAAATTCATAAATGTAAATTTGTCAAGGGTACACCTACTTTATTCCTCCTACAAACATCGTACTCATTCTTTCTTACATTACTTGTTTTAAATTGTCTTCATGAATTAACGAAATTGTCAAAAGTGGTTACAAGCTATTACTACACTACTACTACTACACTATCACGGCATATCCCGCAAGTGGGGTAGCCAGCAGAGCAGCTGCATGTAATAAATATGCAATCCGTCTTCTCTGCGTCAAGAAAAAATTTAAGACATTCAGGATTGGTGGCAATCCTCATCGCTGAATTTGAGATGAAAAATGTATTAACTTTTCGAACGCCTGCCTTTTACAGGACACTCGAAAACTTACGGAAAATAGTGAGAGACCAATGCTCCACGTCTTATAAGCTATTCTAGTAGTATTTTAGTTATTCATTTATTTATTTAATTACTTATATAAAAAGAATTATCCACAACTGGCGTAGAGTAGTTACCGGACAGATTGCAAGTAAAAAATATGCAAGTCGTTTTCTTCGTGCCAATTAAAGTCAAGAAGTTCAGGATGGGTGGCATACCTCATTACTGAATTGAAGATTTATGATCTCTTTTACGGTATACCGGAAAAAAAGTGTGGGAGTCCTATTCTTTATCGGGGACATTTGGCACATTTTTAATTTATATAGATCAATTGTATGGCACCTTTGCAAGTATTATCCGATTGTTAAAAAATTGTAGAAGTAAGATATTTTTATATTGGTAGTCGGGGTGTCAGAAGGCGGTAGATGTCCTGGCTAAGAAACATCATAGAGTGGACCGGAATCTAAAGGGTGGAAGAGCTGTTCCGGCTGGTACAGGATAGAGAAGCCAGGGTAATGCCGACGTCGGGGGCACTTGACATGGCACTTTAAGAAGATTATATTGAACTTATTTTTTCATTATGTTAGTTGATTTTGGTAAGCATTTTTTTCGTATTTAAGCTGTACATTTTCTGAGACAAATCTCAGAGAGTGGAAACCAACTTCCTACAATCAGAGCGATGTTTATTTACAATGATAGTAAGCTTGAGAAGTCTAAAAACGGAAACATTTGCATGAAATATTGTGATGTTGACTACGTATTCATAGTACCTCATCAGTTTTGATAAAAGTAATTTAATGCAATGTTTCAATTTTTCCCGTCGCATTCAATAAAAATCACTCATAATAATAATTTACAAGCTCGTTCAATATTTCACTGTCAGTCTATGAGCTGCCGTGAAGTCGCCTTGTATTACGTTGTGTCCATATCTGTTTTGGTGCTTCGGTCGGGACATTTTTTTTTAATGTTTCTGTTATGGATGAAATGTTCAGAAAGATCAAAATTTTTGCGGTACACATTTCACAAT